>LOEQ01002547.1:31231-41347 GCA_001685075.1 Bramus lutescens
GGGGGAAGACCTTGGACTTCCCACAGGGCAGGGAATCCTGACTGCTCTTTGGACTGGAGAGGGAGGGAGAGGGGGAGGGGGAGGGAAATGGGAGGCGGTGAGGAGGTGGAAATTTTTAATAAAAAAGACCAATAATGATCACTTTGCATTCAGTCACCACTAAAAAGTTGGAGAGTATACTGTTTTAAAAATTATTTTGAATAGGGATAGAAAGATGGTTCAGTTGCTAAAGACACATGTTGTCTTGTAGAGAACCAGAGTTTATTTCGAAGCATCCACACTGGGCAGTTAACAATAGTCTCTAACTCTAACTCTAGAAGATTCAACATTACTTTCTGGCCTTTTCATACATTACACACACACACATGCACAACTGCTTGCCCCATACATTTATAGTTAAGATATAAGCCAGGCATGGTAGCATATGAATTTCAGAATTATCTTGATCAAAAACACTATATACATGTATGAAATTCTTAAACTTATATTAAAAATGAATTGAGTTGCATCAACATCCTCTTTTTTAATATTTTGACATGTAAGTTTTGATAAGGGAAATGACACTTCAATAGTATGAGCTTATTTGGAAAATTAAGTTATTTAGGATGTCGTTGAAGAAAGATACAACTTTGAATCTGAAGGTATGAATTGAAAGGTTAGCAATTTTCTATTTTATGACTGCAATTTCTTTCTTGTACTTTTTATTTCAAACAATGAGAGTAGAGGAGGGAGGAGAAATGATGTGGGATTCCCCTCTGTATGCTGTGAATACCTTCGGTTAATGAACTGTCTTAGGCCTATGATAGGGTAGAGTTAAGCTAGGCAGGAAAGACTAAACAAAATGCTGAGAGAAAGGAAGCAGAGTCAAGGAAAAGCCATGGAGCCAATGCCAGAGACAGACATGCTGAAACCTTGCTGGTAGGCCACAAGCCTCATGGTAAAATATAAAATAATGGAGTTGGGTTAATTCTAGATATAAGAGCAAGCTAGCAATATGCTAAAGTAATTGGACAAGCAGTGATTTAATAATACATTTCCTGTTTGGTTATTTCAGGAGTCTGAGCTCCTGGGAAACAAACAAGGGACCTTTTACTACAGAGAAACTGCTTGGGCTATAAAATAATTTAGTGAAACTAATCATAAGAAAAAAATAAATTTGGATATATTTTGATCATACTCTTCCTCTTTACCAAGTCCTTTCCAATTCCCTTCCCAACCCTCTCTGCCCAACTTTAGGCTCTCTCTCAAAGACAAACAAAACCCAGTACAACAGCAACTACCACTAAGCAACAAAACAAAATAAAACAGCACTAAATGAGGAAAAAGACAATAATGCAACAGTGACACCACCACCAAACTGTAAAACCGTAGAAACACACAGGACAACTGTGGAGTTCTTCTCACATTGTTTAACTGCTCCTGAAAACGAGGCCTGGCTTGGAGTGACAATAGACCAGCTGTCACTCCACTGGAGAAAACAGTTTGCTACTTTCATCAGGTATATATATCAGTTCAGTTTAAAATCATCCCTGGCAGTGATTTCATTCATTCATTCATTCATTCACTTGCTCATTCATTCATTTAGTTTTTAAGAATATAATAAAGAAGTACAAACTATCACTTTGCACTTAGCCAAGACAAACAAACAGAAGTTTTTAAAAAAAAAACAGCCCAAGAGAAAGCACAAGAATCAGAGGCTTACTTGTAAGCACACTCAGGAACACCATAAAAACACTAAACTGGAAGCAATATTTATATGCAAAGTTCCTGGTGCACACTGGTACAGGTCCTGTGCATGGTGCTTCAGTGTCTGAGTTTATGAGCTTCGATCACATTGATTCATAGGGCTCTGGTTTTTTTTTTATTGTTTGTTGTATTTTGGTGTCCTTGGTTGTCTCTGGTTTTTATAGTCTTTCCATCTCCTTTTCCTTGGGGCTTCCTGTGTGCTGAGTGGAAGGAATTTATGGAGACAGCCCATTTGAGGTTTTGTGTCCCTAGGTCTCTCTCTGAGTAACGTCCGGCTGTGCGTCTCTGTTCTATTCTGCTGCAGAAGGAAGCTTCTTTGATGTTGGCTGAAGAAGGCACTGATCTATGAATGTAGCAGAATATCACTAGGAGTCATTTTATCACTACATACTTTTTTTCTGTTCTGGAGCAGGATTCTTTGGTTTTACTGTAGGCCCATGGTCTATCTAGTCTCAAGTTCTTGGTCACCCAAACAGTGTTGAGTATAGGTTTCATCTTCTGGAGTGGGACTTAAGTCAAATCAGTTGTTGGTTAGTTACTTCCACACCTTTGTGTCACGTTGTCCTAGCATAGTATACCATTGTAGATAAAGGCTTTGTGACTGGGTTCATGTTATGTTTCTCTTTATTAGGATAATAGAGCACCTTCCTGTACCAAAGAGGGGTGGAGACTCTATGTAGGAACCATATTGACCTCTCTATGTTCAATGAGTTGTGTAGGTGCTGTCTTCAGCAATGGGGCCTTGATGTTAGTTTGTGGAGAACAAACGGGAGTCTTGGAAACAGCCTGGTGTCAGCAAAGGTTTCTGTCCTGCCCAGCCCAGCAATAAACACACAGAAACTATATTATTTGCAATACTGTTTGGCCAATAGCTTAAGTATATTTCTAGCTAGCTCTTACATTTAGAATGAACCCATTTCCATTATTTTATATTTTACCACAAGCCTTGTGACCTGTCAGCAAGGTTCCAGCTGGCAGCTCATGTCTTTTCCCCTCTGGAGGCTCCTTGACTCTGCCTTCTTTTTCCCATCATTCAGTTCAGTTTTCCACACCTAGCTCTATTCTGTGCTATCACAGGCCCCCAAACAGCTTCTTTATAAACCAATGATATTCACAGCATGCAGAGGGGAATCCCACATTAGCCTGGGTTGTTTGTAGATTCCAGTGTGGTTCCTTTGGCCAATAACTCAAACAGATGTAACTTAATCCTGGTACTTTCAATAGGTGATAAGAGATGGCCAGATAGAATTCTGTCTTCCTCAGTATTTGGCAATTTCATTTAGATTGCCTTCCTATATGCATATATTTTAGAACATTTCTACCATATTAGGTTCCCATATTACCAGTCAAGCATCCCTTAATTTCAGCTTTCTCTTTCTATGTTCTCTTTTTTAGCCTCCCCTCTCCCCTTCTATACTTGATTCTTCTATTCCATACCTCCCCTCCATCCATGTCTATTTATTCTATGTCCCTTTCCAATCCATTCCTCCTAGTCCCTAACTCTATACCTACCCTTGATTGTTCCACGAATTTTACCTTGGCTATCACTTAAGAGGTAATATCCACTTATAAGTGAGTCCATACCATATTTTTCTTCCTGGGTTTGGGGTGACTCACTCAGAATTATTTTTTTTTCTAGTTCCAACCATTCTGCAAATTTAATGATGTTTTTAAACAGCTGAATAATACACCATTCTGTAAATGTTCCTTAATTTCCTTACTTTTTTGTTGAGGAGCATCAACATTGATTCCAGTTTCTAACTATTATGAATAGAACAGCAATGAACATAGTTGAGGAAATGGCTCTGTGGTAGGATGAAGCATCCTTTGGGTATATGCACATATAATTGAACTTTGAGGAATATCAATTCTCATCTTCCTGAGGACTGCCACAGTGATTCTCATAATGGCTGTATGAGATTGCATTTCACAAAGTCCCATTTATTAATTGATCATCTTAGTGGCTGTGCTAATGTTGTTCTGTTCAGAAAGACTTTTCTTATGACAATGAGTTTAAAGCTACTTCCTACTTGGTCTTCTGTCAGGGTCCATGGAAATAGTTTTATGTTGAGGTCCTTGATCCATTTAGAATGGATTCCTGTGCAGAGTGATGAGAACAGATCTTTTTGCAGTCTTCTACATGCAGACATTCAGTTTGACCAGCACCATTGATTGAAGAGGCTGTCTTTTTCTCAGTATGTATTTCTGCTTTCTTTTTCAAATATCAGGTATCTATAGGTGTATTGATTTATGTTTGGGTGTTCAATTCGATTTCATTGATCAACATATCTGTCTTTTGAAAATACCCTGCTGCATTACTTTAGCTTTGTAGTTCAACTTGAAATTGAAGATGGTGATACCTCCTGTAGTTCCTTAGTTGGGATTGTTTTAGCTAGGCTGTATTTTTGTGTTTTTGTATGAAGTTGAAATTTTCCTTTCAATATCTGTGAAAAATTGTGAGGACTTAAAACCATATTCCTTTTCGTAAATATGTATGTGTGTGTGTGTGTGTGTGTGTAGGGGAATTGAAAATTAAGTTATTAAGGCTATCTTCAAACATCTAATCCCAACTCACCTTTTTATAGAAAGACATTATGATCATATTGAATTATAACCATCTAACCTCTTGCAGATTCTCTGCATACAAATGCTTAACTTACATTTTATGTGATTTCCTAATCTGTCTTATGCATTCATTTCATACATTTATAACTAATTCCAGTAATTGTTAATATTAATTAAGAACAGTGTGGTATTTTCATGATTATATATAGTATACATTTTGAACAAAGGTAGTTCAATACTCAAAGATCATTGAACATTTTAAACATAAAATAGATTTTTGTTAATTTTGTTTTTTGTTTTATCTCTTAATTTTAAGTTCATTGTAATCTAATTTGAGCATATGCAACAAATTATTTTGTTATTTAAATTGTATTATTTATTTTATATATTATCAATATTAACTGTATATATGGCCAATTTATGGTTTTGCATTCCTCTCTAAAGGCATGCAATGTACATTATGAATATTCTCTACACTTGTGCAAGTATCTTTTGACCAAATAAGCTGAGAAATTTTGGGATTTGGGGAAACTTTTGTAGATGTACAAATAACATTGTCTTTAGGATCTTTTACTGTACTATAATAAAAATGTTTTGCTAACGAGTTATAGTAGGTTTTTAAAATTTTAAAGGCTCATTTTAATTTTTATCTACACATACATGAATTTCAGCTATGTGTGTGCAACACTGAATTCCTGGAAGCTGGAGGTGCAGGTAGAAGGGAGCCACCAGGCATCAGCGATGGGAATTGAACTCATGTCCTTTGGAAGAGTAGTCAGTTCTCTTAACCACTGACCCACCTCTCCAGCTCCATAACAGATTGATATTGCATTTTTAATTTTATCATTTATTTATTTTTAGTGTTTTGTTTTGCTGTTTGTTTCTTGAGATAGACTCTCACTTCACATCCCAGGCTGATGTGAAACTTGTCGAGATTTACCTCTCTCTGCTTCCCAAGTGCTAGGATTAAAGGCATGCATCACTAGGTTTAGGCTTTAATTTAATTTTCCCTCAATGTTATTTATTACTGCTCTCTAACAAATTTTGAATATGAGACTTCTCTTCATGCCCCAATAGGTGACTGAGAAAAGCTGTACATCGTTATTTACCTCATTTCATTCATTATTTCTGAGGTGACTGTGGTTTCCCAGGGTTCTTGGGCATGTGTGTGGAGTCAGTTATTCATGTCTTTTCCTTCATTCTTTACTCTTGTGCCTGCGCACAAAGATATATAGGGTATTAAAATATTCTGCATATGAATTTTCTGTTATTTACATGTAAATGATTTCTCGATCTATTTGATTTTTAAATTTATGCTTTCTTATAATACAATTTAAAATATGAAGAAATAAACTGTATTGATATCTCCAGTTATGGATTTTATATTTGTGTTTTATTTAAGAAATTCTGTTTAGTTTATATTTTAAACATGCCTATATTTTCTCCCTACAATTTGACAAGTTTTGATTTAGGATCTTTTAAATCTTTCTATGATGTTCTTATTGGGATATTGAGAATAACTTCATTTATCTACACAAGAATAGCAATTCTATAAATGTCAGCCTTGCAATGACTTCGATGTACACATTACCAACTGGCTGCAGAATTCAAAGGTTCACCATTTCTCTTGTTCCTTTTCTGTGGCTATAAGAGTTTATATATCTACTTATGCATCTACTTAAAGAGATTTGGCTATTTTTCCATGTTTATTCCAGAGTATTATAAAAGATACAGAATCTGAACCTTTGGAAAAATTGTTCATAAAAATAGATGTTGATAGTTTATGTGTCACCTTAAAGAGGGGAAGTTTTAATGACATCATGGAATTTGCAGGCAAATGGTTGGAACTAGAAAAAAAAAACCATCTTGACTGAGTTAACCCAGACTCAGAAAGACAAACACATTAAGTACTCACTCATAAGTAGATGTTAGATGTAGAGCAAAAGATAACCAGACTACAATCCACAGCTCCAGAGAAGCTAGGTAACCAGGAGGACCCTAAGAGGGACACATAGATCATCCTGGGTAAACTGGGGACAAAGAGGGGGAGGTGAAGGGGAGCGGAAGGGGGTTAAAAACATGAGAGAATGGGATGGTCAGGGGAAGGTGGGAGGGGCAGAGTGGGCGAGCAATGAAAGAGATACTTTGATAGAAAGAACCACTATGGGTTTCGGGAAAAACCAGGTGAAAGGGAAATTTCCAAGAATCCACAAGGATGACCCCAGCTAAGTCACCTAGCAATCAGTGTGAGGGTGTGTGAACTGACCTTTCCCTGTAATCAGATTGGTGACTACCCCTACTATCATCATAAAGCCTTCATCCAATAACTGCTGGAACCAGTGCAGATATTTACAACCAAGGACCAGGTTGAGCTCCAGGAATCCTGTAGAAGAGAGGTAAAGGAGGGACTATATGAGCACGGGAGGTCAACATCATGATGGAGAAATCTACAGAGACACCTGAACCAAGCCCGTAGGAACTCATGAACACTAGACCAACAGCTGTGGAGTCTCCATGGGACCCACCTAGACCCTCTGTATGTGGGAGACAGTGGTGAATCTAGGACTATCTGAGGGACCTCTGGCAGTAGAACCAGGATCTACTACTGGTGCATGAGCTAGCTTGTTGGAGCCCATTGCCTTGGTGGAATGTCATGCTCAACTTTAATGCAGGGGGAGGGGTTTAATCCTGCTCCAACTTAAATGCCAGACTTTGTTGCCTCCCCATCAGAGCCCTTACCCCTGGGAGCCGTGGATGGGAGATGGGATGCAGGGCAGGCAAAGGGGAGCAGGAGGAGGGGTGCAAGGGAGAACAGTGGTTGCAATTTAAAGTGAAACTTAAAAAATAAATAAAGGAGAGGAGGTTTTATTTATAATCCATTCTTTTAAATTTTGTTTACCAATGTTTTCCATCTCTGTGAGTTTATAAGTTTGTCATTTATGCTTTGCTTATAGCTTCTAAGGAAGCAAAGAAAATGCAATGGTAAGAGATACAAATTACATGAATTAACATTTGTTAAATATAGCCAACCTCTGAGATTTTTGTTTCATATGGTAAGGGCATCCTTTGTTATGAGGTGACATTTGAGCATATAATCTTTGAATTTGTGACTTTATCTAGGAATTTATAATTTGAAGTATAATTAATAAATTAGTCTGATGATATTAACAAGTGATATTCCATGACAGGATAGAATTTGAAGAGAATGATTCTGAAGACCATGTAAATACATGGAAAATACAGTTTAATTATAGAGTATAATATAATATGCTCTTATTACACAGTGTGATATCACAGCTGCACTCATTTTCTATAAATGCTTTTAAATAGTCACAAATAAAGGACTTGTTACTTCCTAATTAGGTACTCATATTTCTTCTGAGAAATATCAAGCACAAGATTTAACATTTGAATAGCAGACACATTTATATTTCCACTGATCAAACCTTTCTAAACAGTACTATTAGCTTGACCTCTTATATATTGAAGTCCTGAAAAGAATTTTATTTGATATTATTTCATGGTCATTGTTCATATGACATTACAAAATATTCACTTGAGTTATCAGAATCACCAAAGGTGATTATCTTACTCCTTGATGAATTTTTCAATTAAAAAAAAATATATATATACACATTTATACATATGGTTCTATCACAAAGCATAATTGTTATGTTTTTACAATGCAAGTCCACACACACATATACACATACACATACACACACACACTTTCACAAACTGTCATACTATAATACATGAGTAAAAAAAATGCCTCAGCACACAGAACTTTGAATCAGCTTAATTGACAAGACTATGATCCTGTGTTCTATACTTACCAAATAATTTACTTCAATTAAATCCCAACTGCAGTCAACAATATCTCACAAAGTGCATTTAAATATGATACTCAAATTGTCTTTAAAATAAAAGAACATGCATTTGTTTTCAAGTGTTTGTATGTTGACTAGTAATTTTAAAATTGGTTAGTGTTATAGTTTTGTTAACTTATCCACAAATAAACAGTAACAACACAAGGGCTCCCAAGTAAAGAGCCCAATCCGTGAGCGAGGAGACGAGGATTTGGCAAACCTATCAGTTTCAGCTGTCTGTTTCGGGTGGCTGAGTTTCAGGATCCGGTCCAGGCCATGCAGCAAGACTGAGCAGCTTTTGCTGTACAAAGACCACTTGCAACTCCATTTAAGAAAACAATCACTGCTCATTGTGGCAAAAAAAAGTGTGAAAATGTGAAACAGGACATGATGCTTTTAAAAGGATATAAATACTAAAAATGAGTTTGAAGATTTAGAGATATCTCAGGCATGCAGCTGTGACCACCTGAACTCAAGCTCCAGAAAACCACACACAACACCTGTTGGAGGAGGTTGCTCATTTGTTCCCAGCTGCTCAGACTTGAAATAATCACACAGAAACTGTATTATTCACGAAATTGTTTGGCCAATAGCATAAGCGTATTTCTAGCTAGCTCTTATATTCTAAACTCACTCATCTCCATTAATCTGTGTATCGCTGTGTGGCTGTGGCTTACTGGCAAGGTTCTGGTGGGCTCCAGTGGGGGCATCTGTCTCCTGTGGGTGACTATATGGCTTCTCCCTGACTCTGCCTTCTCTCTCTCTCTCTCTCTCTCTCTCTCNCAAACAGCAAACTTAAATATACTGTCATGTGTCTGTAACCCTCCACTCATGACTGTGAGATGAGAGGCAGAGCCAGAGAATCCACAGAAGTTCACCAGACAGACAGCCTGGCATACATAGCACAGAGATAGAAATGAGGAGAGACCCTGCCTCTTGGTTGAAGGTGTGAATGGACTCCCAAACACTTTCCTCTGACTTCACACCTTTTCTGTAACATGTACACACATACACAATTAAGTCTATGACATTCTATGAGTAACAAACCTTGATTATTATTTTTTTTATGTAGCTAGCTGCAGAGTGTGCTTTTTAAAAAACAGAATATTGATGTTTTTTGCCTTCCTGGAGAATATTGCATGTGCATGTTCATGTCTCTATCGGGGTGTATGTGTGTGTATATATACACTTGTATTGCACATGTGTCCTGTGAAGATCAGCCATGGGTATGGCTCTTCAGATGCCATCAACTTTAAGCTAGAGGGACCTGAAAAATCATCAACTAGGCTTGCCTGGATGGACAGCAAGTCCTAGGGGACCCTCATATCTCTGCTTTCTGAACACTGTGATTGAGAGCACAAGTCCCAAGCCTGACTTTTTACACAGGTGCTGATGACCAGACTCAGCTTCACTGATTAATCTCCATCTCCAGCCTCTAAGCATCATCATTCTAAGAACATGTCTCTGGGCAGAGTTAGCAACGTTCTACTTTGTTTTATGAGATTATTCGGTATCTTTAAAGCAAAACTAAGAGAGCTGATGACATTTTATTTCATATATTTTCATGTGAAAGTTCTCTCCCTCTCTTGTGTGTGTGTGGGGGGGGTGCATGTGTGTGTGTCCGTGTGCATGTTTGTGCACATGTGTGGATGACTGTCAGGTATCTTCTTCAATTGTTCTCTACTTTATTTTTTCAGACAATTTCTTTCATCCACATCAGAACTCACTGGTTTGGCTTTCCCAGCTGATCAGCAATCCGCCACAAATTTTTGTGCTGGAACTGTCTTTTATTTTGTTTTTAAGGGTTTGCTGGAGTTTGAAGGCAGGTCCTCATACTTTGTACAGCAAGCATTTCAGTGACTGAACCATCCTGCCAATCCAATTGTAGTGTGTGTGTGTGTGTGTGTGTGTGTGTGTGTGTGTGTGTGTGTGTGTG
>LOEQ01002547.1:57380-85138 GCA_001685075.1 Bramus lutescens
TAGAAATGGGTTAATTAAGATGTGAGAATTAGCTAAGAGGCTGGATATAATGGGTCAGGCAGTGCTTAAATGAATACAATTTGTGTGTTGTTATTTCCGGGTATAAGCTAGCTGTGCGGAAGCCGGGCAGGACGAAAAGCAGGCCTGTGTTCTCCCCAAACACTACAATGGGGTGTTCAAGGTGACTACCTCTGAAGTCAGGACTGAAGCCCCTTTAACAGTCCCATCATGAACTAGCCATTTATCTTTTCTGGATTTAATTATCTCAGTCGCAAAATGGGTGAAAACCATGATACCAACTCCGAAAATTATTATTATTATTATTTCGGAAAATGAGTGGGACCAAGAAAAGAATTTTAGAATCCTTTATAGTCCTCACTATTGTTATGATCTTATGTAAATTTATCAAAACTGTATGAAGTAGCAGTTTACACTTCTGATTTTTAATATTAAGAACAACCCAAGGCTGAGAAACCTGGCTTTCACTACCTGCTGTCACAGAACTTAGAGGCACTGGAGCCCGAACTATGACTCAGGCTGCTGATGCGAAGTCCCTTTAGTTTTCTTCTTGGGCAGTTCTGTCCTCTCAGCCGTTTGACCGTGCGTCTCTTGTTGTTTTTCAGCACTGATAACATTGCAGTGAATTTAAAGCTTGTCTATAAACACTATTTCCTTTTCTGTTGATATTTTAAATACAGGTTGTCATTACACAGCCCAGGGTGGCCTTCAACTTGATTTTTCTTGCTTTACTCTCTCAGGGATTAGGAATATAGATGTGTGCTTCCATACCTGGGGGTGCATGCATATTAAATACGTTCATCCAAGTAAAGGTCAGAATTACACTGATTGGTGCTCTCGTGAGGCAGAGGCAGGTGGATCTCTGAGTTTGAAGTCAACCTTGTCTTACAGAGACACCATGTCTTGGAAAGAAGAAAACAAACAAACAAACAACAACAGCAACAACAACAAGAAAAACACCTAACCACCCAAACCAAGAAACTAAAACAATCTACATGGGAAGTAGAAAAAGACAAGATCTTCTGGGTAAATTGGGAGCATGGGGACCTTGGGGGTGCATTGAAGGGGGGAAGGTAGAGGAAGGGAGTGGAGCAGAGAAAAATGTAGAGCTCAATAAAAATCAGTAAGAAAAATACCAACTAGAATTTTATCCAAAGAATAACTCTGTCTTTGAATAACAAATTTGACAAATTCTCTCAGAGTCGGAAGGAGCAGCATTTGCTTAACACTTTCTAAAATTGAAAAAGCATGTTTAAATTATGTACAAACCAAAACAATACCCACAGGTTTTTTATGGACGACACTGATAATATATTCAACTCACTCATTTTGATTTTGTTTTTGTTTTTTTTTGTTTTATTTTCTGACAAAGGAAATCGTGTGCACCTCTGAGACTACACAGCAAAAAAAAAAAAAAAGTAACCAACTCAGAGCATATGACCTATGACTTCGCTACACTGCAATTCCAAAAAAAATTCTATTCCCTTTAGTCTACAATACTGTGTTTGCTTTGTAAACCAGTGTTAGTTTTAGAATCGCAAGTTGCAAACACAAAAGCATTTGCACCGTCGTATAATGAAAGGGGATATGTTTATTCGGGGTAATCTAGTATAAAATCTTACCCTTTGACCTGTACACAGAGGGATAAGAACTGAGTCTTGTTCCAGACAGAGTTATGCGCATGTTTTGCATTATAGAAATAGTAAATAATGATCGTGGTGGGAAGCTTAAAGACTTGTATCAGTAAGCCAGCGGCTGACATTGTAAGCTCTGGGTAGGTGTCTATCCCAAACTGCAGAGAGAAAGGAAATGCACATCAAGAAAATTTTGAAGTAGCAGAAAAAGTGAAAAAGAACCTGAACACAGAGATTTATAACAGTGTGTGCTAAACCTTTTTTATGAGAACCATTTTTAAAAGGCTCTACAGAAATGTAATTATGATAAAAATAAGATCACTAGTGTGCATGGCTTTATGCCATTGACTTATATAGACATATTAAATATTATCTTTCCCAAACTTCCTTTTGAAGATAAAGAAGATGCTAATGTGTTCTTAAAAAGTGTCATCTACATGTTTTATCATGAAAATAAAGAAAGAAACAAAATCTGTGTGGGTTTGTATTGAAATCTCTTAACGGATAAAGCCCTTCTATCAACAAGATGGTTCAATAATATAAAAGTGATAATCCATTCAAAATTTGACTGCTTTGTATAAAACTAACACTAAATCTCACCAAACAACTGTAAGAACACTAAAATCAGTCATTAGCCCTAGTTTTATGTGGCACTAAAATATCGGGATTGAGCTCTACATGATTCTTGGACACAAACATCAGTGTCAACCTAAATTGCTAAAATTTTCCTTTGAAACAACAGCAGGAAGCATGCCACATAATGGTCTTATATATCAAAGTATTTCAGAACAAAGAGATTAGGATACAACTTATGATAATACCTTTCCATTTCTTTGGTTGTTGTTGTTTTATTATTATGAATAATACATTTAACTAAAATATAAGTACAGCACTTCCCTCTTTCCCGTTCCTTCCTCAAGCCCCTGTTCTCAAAAATATCCGCTCTTTTATTGTTGTTTTACATATTATTGATATGTGTATGTGTGTTTTTGTGTGTGTATGCATGCACTTGCTTACAACACACATACATGTTTGTCTGCTTGTGTCCTTCTGCAATGGTCTTCATGTGCTGTAAGAGCAACTTAATTGATTAGGGGTGCTAGTAGAATTTTTTCTGACTGGATAAGACTTAGAATGTAGCTGGAATTATGCTGTCCTGGAAAATTGGTAGTAGTAATTTTTTTTTTTCTTATAAGGCATCACTATCTCTGGGAAGTTGTCTGGGATTTTAGTACCAGGTATAATTTTCCTTCTGTTGAGTGGACCCCGCGTTCAGTTAACAGCAGGTGACTACCACAAACTTGTGACACTTTCTGCGCCTTAATGACTCTCTTTCCACCTTGCCCATTGTTGTGCTTTATAGGTGTTGATACTAGGTAGGACTCTTAATTGTTTTCATTCCCTGGCCACTTGTAGAATAGTTTCTAGTACCATATAAGCTAAACCACAGGAAGTAGGCTTTCAGATTAGACCAAACTCGAATCATCTGAGTCACATGAACTAACTATACAAAAGGTAGCGGTAGATATTTTCCTTCAACCTCTGAGAGACAACTAAGGGTAACAGCAATGGTGTGTATTGTTTTAGGAGTCACCCGGGCTATCTTGACCTTCCCAGTGTGGATTTCTTATGCAGAGCACTGGGCTTTTGTTGGGTAGTTTATGGATCGTGTTGGCAGCATTGTCAGCACACGTGACTTAATTTACTTTTCTGATATGTGTGTATATCCATATACACTGATATGTATCATTTATGATTTTATTTACATATAAAATGCAAGGCTACTTGAGGATTTATCATATAAGTTTGCTGTCATTTATCCCCCCCCAAGCTCATGAATCTGTAGCATTAAAATTGTGAAAATCATCATCATACCAAAAGCAATCTACAGATTCACTGCAATCCTGATAAAATATACCCACAGTATTCTTCACACAAATAGAAAAAGAAACCCTAAATTCATGTGGAACCATAAAGGACCCTGTGTAGCTCAAGAAATCCTTAGCAAAAAGAATAATACTGGCAGTATTGTCATTCTAGACTTTAAGGTATATTGTAGACCTATGTAAACAATAAGGTACTGACTCAAAACAGGCATGTAGAACAATGAAATAAAATAGAAGACTTAAACAAGTTACTGGCAACTAGATTCATTTGATATTTTGACAAAGAGACAAAAAACACACTGGAGAAAAGATAGCATCTTCAACAAATGGTATTGGGAAAACAGGATGTCGACATGCGGCAATCACGAGACCACTCGCTATCTCTCTCTGAGAGTCTCTGTGTGCTGTCAGGAAGAGCTTCCTTGATGATGGGAGGTAACTAAGTGAGATAATGGAAGGGAAAAGCAAAACGTGTATGGATTGTAGTCTGGGTGTGTAAAAATCTCTTAAATGATAAAACATTTTCCCCATACTAGCAAGAAGGTTCAAATGTTATAAAAGTGATAATACATACAAAGGTTGATTACATCATATAAAACTAACAGTAAGTAAACCTCACTAAACACCTTGAATCAAGTCGTTACCCATAGTTTTATGTGGCACTAAAACCACCCTGTATAAAACTTAGCTCCAAATGGATCAAAGACCTCAGTTTAAAATCTGAAACCTAAACACCAAAACTGCCAGAAGAAAAATGGATGCATTACTTTGTCAGATATAGATTTAGGAAAGGACTTTCTGAACAGAAATATATTAGTCAAAAAATCAGGGCCAAAAATTGACAGCAGGGCCTTCATAAAATTTAAAAGTCTATGTAGCCAAGAAAATAATCAACGGAAGAAGAAATGCACAGAATGGGAGAGACTCTGCCATTTGTGCCTCTGACGGAGGATCGATATCCAGTTCTACAAAGAATTCAAAAAACAGTCAAACAAACAAACAAGCCAATTAGAAATGGGCTCAGAATCTAGCCAAAGAGTTTTCAGTAAAATAAATAGATACAGCTAAGGAATACATCACAGTGTGTTCATTACCCCTAGCAGTTAGTGAGATGGCAAATTAAAATAACTTAGAGATCTCATCTTACCTCAGTGAAAATTGCTTAGATCAGTAAAACAGATGACAAAAAACATTGGCAAGGTTGTGGGGAGAGGAGAGTGCACATTCCCTGATTATGTGAATTGAATTGGATGCTGCCATGCTGAAAATCAGTATGAAAAACTTTGAAAAGCTAAAACTAAATCTACCATATGACTCAGCTATACTGCTCCTTGTCATATGTCCAAAGTTGAAACATCGTAACTATGCATTTTTTGGTTTTCCCTTCTGTGTATAAGGGCTTTTGTACTAATTGACCGATACGGATAAACCTTCAGATCAACTCCTTAGTGATTTTGGTCACATGAGCCAGGCAAGGAAAACTAGTCAAATCCCGGGAATGAGAATGTGACTCCATTTCTTTGGCATCTCTCATTTATCAGCTTTCTGTTAATTACTTAACTTCTCATAAATTAATTTCAAACCTTGTCACTTATGTCAAAATCTACCTACTTATGGTGAGTCTGGATGGTGTCATAGTTCCATAAAATACAATATATATACCTAAAAAACTAAAATTCCCCAAATCCAACCAGTTCTCAAAAAGTAAATCAAAGATCTCAGCTTAGAGCAGCTGTATTGGATCATTCATTCATATTCAGTGCCCTAGAGTGAGTTGTCAATTATTTTCTAGATGAATAATAATAGCTTGAATCTACAGTGTTCTTGGGAATTTAAAATTCCTTGCTTGTTGTGTGCGAACTTACCCCCACAAATTAAGTCAGTTCTACTTAATAAAAAAGTAATAAAAATCTAAATGACTTTCACTCGAAGAAATTGTAAAAAAAAAAGACAACTGAGAAACTCGATCACATAATCACATCTCTCCACTTCTTAAATGTTTGAGAAACAAACATGTTTCTCAATTCTCACTCTTGGGATGTTTACCTTCAAGGATTTATTTAAAAATTAAATTGTCGTCCATCTGGTATTGTAGGTGTAAAACATAACCCTTCCAGTTGAAAGAGACAACACATTGATCTTGCTCTTGCCATGGAGAGAAGCTGAATGATTTCTGTGTTATCAGGGAGCACCGTGAGCATCAGGATCAGGAGCAGCTGAGTGAGTGAACCACAGGACTTGGCATCCCCAGCCTGTGTGGATTTTTGGAGCACACAGCTCTCTGTACTCATTTGGACGAATGTAAATGAAAAACCATTTAACTTTCCAATTGATACACCGAATAACATGAAAGAATATCCCAAGGGCAAGCATTGCCTTGCAACACATATGGCCCAGCATCTGCTTAACACTTCTTCCAACACCCAGAGTGAATATAGAATGCACTTCTTAGGTCAAATGAGTGAATCCTTGGGAGACAAGACAGGCAACAGAGGACACAGAGTGACATAAAAAAACACAATTGTGTTTGTCTCGATATTGCTCAGCAGAAATGTGAACTTACTTGCTTTTTTAAAAGTAAAATCTACTTTGAAATTGGAGATTTTGCATTGCCTACTATCCAGAAAGAACCACCATGCTGCTTACTTAGTTATTCCAATTAATAAATAGAAAGATGGTTTATGTGAATAAAGTAAGAATGATTGAGATACCAGATGGAGGAAATAAGAAAATATGCATTGTGTTTCTTTTAAATGTTTCATTTCCAGGCAGAATGTAACAATTTTACTTGATCTTCCCCACAAGATTGAGAAGTGATTTTTGCTGCAAAACAGGAATTGGGGCAATCCTCAGTGGTCAGCCCCTTGGTCACAGGGTTGTGTTTCTACACAATGATCTAAAGCAGAAAAACTTTAAAACAAGCGCATATTCCCATGGGCACATGACTTCCTCCTAGAGCAGATCTTGAGGTGTGAAAGGGAGCATTATAAAACGCCAGAATTAAGGTGTGGGCAAGGAAGCCAGACAGAAGGATGCTCTGGAGGGTATGGGTAGCAGTTGTGAGGATACAGCTACCAGATGTTATGGAGCTGTGGCTGCCAGATGCCTCAGATCTCTCCAACCACTTGCCAGGCATCCAGCAGCTATTTTTACTGCTGCTTCTGGCATATTGCTCATGTCTTCTGTAGCCCTTCTTCCTCCCTTATTTCTGTGATTCTGGGCTGCCTGGAAGTTTTCCTAGCTTCCTCACACACGTATACTTGTCCTTGTAAAAAATACATTTAGTATTCTGTGGAAATATTGGCCTGTATTTGCCATCCCCTGTTTTATTCTTCTCTTCAGTTTTCCATTCATTCACACTTAATTATCATGGTACCTTAAGGATTTAATGTATTGTCAATGTCTAAAATACTTGTCATTCTGCGCCTCCTTCTTCTCTCCCATCCCAAACTTACCCTTCCTTTGTTGTTTTCCTGAAGATAAATGAGAGTCTGCTCAAACATTCACTCACTTAAATCACAAACTGAACATCATCATCTTGGATTCCTCCTGTCTTGCCACCCCAGAATCTGCCACCATAAATGTCTGCCTCTAGGTGTTTCCAAGTTCACTTTTTCTTTGTCAAACTTTCAGATCTTCTTCTACTTGAATTTTCTCTGTGTCATTGTATGGGTTTTCTATTGCTGTGAAGATGCATCATGAGCATGGCAACTCTTATAAAGGAAAACATTTAATTGGGGCTGGCTTACAAGTTCAGAGGTTTAGTTCATTTTTGCCATGACAGGAAGCATGTTTGCATACAGGCAGACATGGTGCTAGAAAAGGAGCCAAGAGTTATACATCTCAATTGACAGGCGTCAGGAAGAGACAGCGACTGAGCCTAGCTTGAATATTTGAAAGCTCAAAGCCCACCACCCAGTAACACACTTCCTCCAATAAGGCCACATTTATTTCAGTATAGCCACATGTCCTAATCCTTTCGAATAATTCCACTCCATTTAAGCCTAGCAGGGTATTTTCATTCAAATTAGCACAATATTTGACAGTCCTGCCTCTAATACTCCATGTACATACTAACTAACATGTCAGTGATTTGTTAGGCCAGCACACAAGATTTTTTCCTGTAATATTTATTAATCCTAGACCATTACTTTTCAATGAAATCATCTTCAGTGTGATCTCCCCAAATTTTTTATCATCTTCTACTAAAATATTTATCAGTGAGTAGGTGAGAGCAGGAAACGTGCTTTATGTCCTGACTGAGATAATCCAGGCAAATCTACAATGGAGATGACTAGGAGAGTACCTACCACGCCATGGAATAAGTGTGTACACTAGCCGTAGTGATCTCAGATTTTCATTTTTCTTGGTTTGAGGCAGACATCATGACCTAAATAAATGATAAACCAGTTTCTCACCACTGTAGCTCAACTGAGGCTACTCAGAAAACAGAAACGTGTGTCTGTGAAAGTTGAGACTCGGAGTAAGTAAGGAAGAACACGATGCATGTCACTGTGCTTTTGCATCTTAGCATCAGGAATCGACATCACGTCACTTCCCCACGTTCTCTGTCTTAGATAACTATCACTAGGTCCAGGTTTGGAAGAGAGAATGTCTAAAACAGCTTCCAGTGCCAGTGGAAAACTCGCTAGGGCTATGTCTAAGATAGTGTACCCCATTCAGGGACTTCCAGACCCTCTTAACTACTCCATTCCCTTGTCTGTGAGAATGTTTGACCCCACTCTTTCATGTTTTTTGAATCTGATTTGGGGACATTGTTTCTACTTTTTGAAGCATTTTTCTATTCATAGCCAAACTAAATAGTTTTATCAACATTACAAATTCATATCAGGCATAAGTACATCTGTAAGAATTTCACTAGATTTGTTATTATGTGCCTTATGTTTCTCTGTATTTACTGCTGTTTTATATGTGTTCAGCTATGCTGAATTTATTAGTATATAAATTTATATCAGAATAGAATTGTTCATTTTCGTTTTATATTTGTGCTAAACTGAAGCGAATACCTACAGGGCAAGCAGTGTAACACTGAGCTATGCTCCTAACGTGACAGTTTCCCAGGAGATTGTAAGTTCCTTGACAGCATGGACTCAGTTACACTCATTGCTCATATAATGAATATCAATAAATAGTTTAACTGATAGAGCTCATAATAATATTAGCTTTATGATTAATTACATTCTATTTATGATGTGTCACTAGGGTTGTGCTCTTGTTTGTATGACTGTAAGACTTTCACAAATGAAAGGATAGATTCAGTTAATTGTGACTGTCTAATATTCACCCAGCATGATGTACATTATAGGACTATGATACTGGGTAAATTATAGATCCCTTGAAGAACACTACACCTCAAGGGTGGTATCTTATGCTGGAAAGACACAAGGTTGGATATAACCGTCAGCTTTGTCATCTTAGGCAATGTTTAAATGACGAGTCTGCCATTTTTCAGCTTTGTAATAATGCCCATACTTACTTCAGACAGTCATATTTCGTTTCTTCTTAATCTTATATTTCAGTGTTAGGCTCATAGTGTTGTGGAGTGTCATTTTTATTAATGTTTAGAATAGAAATTATTGGACTTTGTTATTCCATTTTTTAAACACATTCTTATACTTTGTTCTTATTTTTCTTACTCCACTAGGGCCCTCCCCTTTCATCCCTGCCTTCACTGGTTACTTTGCTTCATATCCCTACCAAATTGTCCCCTTCCTGCTTTTGTGTACAGCTATTCAATTACTATCTCTTCATAGTCTATCTAAAGATCACTGCCTCCCTTCTTGCAGAGGGAGAGGGCCGAGGGAGAGAGAGACACACAGACTATTAAACTAGATTGTTTTATATGAGTGAAAACATTTAATATTTGTCTCTGACTCTGGGGTATTTTTCTAGCATAATGATTTCCAGTTCCATCCACTTTTCTGTAAATGTCACGATTCTATATTTTTAAGTGAAATGATATATTCAATCATTATCTAAATTGAATATTACAAAAATAACTGAGGAGGACTAGTTAATCGATGCCTCCTTCATACTTGGATGTCTGCTAATGATGAAGTTAGAGAATTTCATACCCCAACACATTTAGAGAGGTGCTTGAAGTTGCATGAATCGTGTTTAAATGGTATTTCAACACACTTTTAAATTAAGAGAATGTCACAGTATCAATCAATAGATGTGTCTGATTCACATCTCCTTTATAGGCATTTTGTATCTTAGCACACTGTCTTCATTTTGAATTATGTCTTCATTCCAGTATAATTTCTCTCATTTTGGCACCAAAGCATTTAAAAGGAAGATCAAACCAACAGTTGTGAGAGTTTGCTAAGATCATGTAGTAGAATATCAATTATTTTCTAAAATTAGAAATGCTTAACAAAGGTGTTTAGATTTTCAAGGTTAAACAGCTAAATGTGCAAGTCAGGTGCCAGCAGATACTTAAAGCTGAGTAAAGACGTTAAATTCCATCAGCAACAACATTGTTTTAGAAAAAGCTGTTGTTCCGAAGCCAACTGATGTCAATGTAAGCTGATGATTACAGAGATTTCCTGTGTCCTGTGGCGTAGCTGTCACTGCTAAATTAAGTTTTCTCTGGATGCTTCATGCAAGTAAATTCAAAATTCCTTATTAAGGAGCTGATTCTGATGGAAAGACTACGTCAAATTTTAGTTTGTTCTTAAGCTGGAGACATACTTCTGAGACCAGCAGAGGTGAGATCATTATGGAGGAGAAAGGTAGACATGAGTAGTGAGTGTCAGGAAAATGGGCAGGCAAGAACCTTCCCAAAAGAGCTCTCGCCTTGAAGAAAGCTGTCCCGGGAGTGAAGACAAGCAGAGCTGAGATGATTTGGAAAACAGTTTCAGGGCGCGCCAAGCTGAATGAAAGGGCTCAGGCTATGAGGTGTCTGCTGTAGGGAAGAGGCAAATTTTGGGAAAGGAGAAGAACGTTGTCACTTACAGAATAAATAGTTTCGTATTTCCTTTCTGTTTCTATGATCGAAGCTTCTTCAACAAAAGTATGTAAGGAAGGAAAGGTTAATTAGTTTCCACTTCCAGGCCACAGTTAGACATAGAAGAAGGTCAGAGTAGGATCTCAAACAGGAACTTAAGCAAAAATCATTCATGCTCATTTGTCTTTCTTAAACAGTCCAAGGAAACCTACCCAGGGAACTGGACACCCAGAGTGGTCCCAGTTTCAGTGTCAACTGACAATCTAGACACGTCCTTGCTGCTCATCTAAACATCGTGCTAATCTCATCTGGAAATACCTCAGTTGAGATTCCCTTCCCAGGTGACTGTAGGCTTTGCCAAGAGGAAAGTTAAAGCTAACTATGACCAGCAGTGACAGTTTTAGAATTAAGTGACTATGATAAAGATTGTTCTGAAATAAGGTTTTGCGAGATTGCAGGAAGCCAGACTCTCCAAAGACACCTTACCATAATTCCGATAATATAGTACTTTGAACCTTCTGTCAGATGTGGGGTTTGGGAAGATCTTTTCCAATTCTGAAGGCTGCTGTTTTGTCCTTTGCCTTACAGAAGTAGTTCAGTTTTATGAGGTCCTATTTTTCTAATTGTTGATCCTAGTGTCTGTGTTACTGGTGTTATATTTAGGAAGTTTTCTCCTTTGCCAATGTGTTCAAGGCTATTTCCCACTTTTTTTCTATCAGGTTCAGTGTAAAAGGATTTACCCTGAACTTTCCAGCACTAGTTCTCTTTCTATCAATTCATCCCTGAGGATCAAACACTAATTGTCAAGTTTCATATCAAGCACCTTTACCAACAGGGTTGTTTGATCCAAGAACCACTTTTAAGTAATTCTTCCTAAAGCATATTAATTATTAATTTATGTGCCTTTATTGCTACCCAATGGATTTCAACAAAATATACTACAGTAGCTCCTTTTATTTTGTTATATAATTTCCTTCAGTGTCATATTGCCACTAAATTATAAAGCTTTATCTATAATGACACATTTTAAAACAATATCATTAATATCTACTTTGTTAGCTAAGTTAAAACACTTATATCTGAAATGAAAGCATCACAAATACGTTTATCATTTTAATATGGATGATGTAAGTGCCATTCATATGACTCAGTTATAGAGATGGTGCTAGAGCTATGGAAAGGAAGATATTGTTACCCTGCTTATCAAATGTATTTACATGTATACCAGTTTCAGTGTTGAAACAATACCACAATGAGCTGGATCCTCTAGATATAATCAAAGACTAATAAATGAATTTGAACTTAATGTTTTATGCTGCATTTGATGCTCCTGTGTTATAGAACAAACAATATATTCTTAAATTCATTCTTAAAACATGTCATTTAAGTTGGGCCCTGGAATTAGAACAGATATTGAGGAAGTCAGTATCATCTCTTATTCATTCATTCTCCAGCCCTTACCTGGCGGGCTGCTGAAGAAAGAACACTGGGCAAAAGAAACCATCATCGTGTTTTTTATTTTATATTCTAATGTGAAATTGAGCAAATGTCCATACAGCTAATGTATAATGACAGTTTAGCACAGCCAAGAGAAAATAGATTTTGACAAGAGGGTACTTACGAAGAAACTTATATAGAGTTGACATCAGGAAGAATATTTCTGAAATGACACTTCAGCTAAGACCACGGGAAGATATCCCAGGCAATGGGGGCCTTCTTACAAATACCATGGCAGGAAAGTCACACGGCACATTTGTCCTTCTTTCTTGTGTTTCCTAATAATTGCTTTCTGGAAGTGACATGCGAGAATCAGAGGCAGATGGTTTTAAATTCTTAACTAATGAAATGAAGCATACAAAGTAAAACGGTTCATCTTGTCCACTTGACCAGATCTTTAATCAATCTTTGTCATGTCTGGGGAGGCTTTTCTATACTGGGTTAATAAAAGTGGGAAGCCACATCGTGAATGTGGGCAACATCATTCCATTGGTTGAAATTATGCACCACATAGAGAGGCAAAAGCAGATTGAGCATTAAAATATATCTGTTCATGCATTCTGCCTAGGGATTCAATGTGATTAGCTGCCCCACTCTCCGGCTGCCAAGGCTTTTTGACTTTGAACTTTATCTCTGGGTCAGGGACTAAGATAAATCTTTCCCCACATTGCATCTGCCAGGTCTTTTTTGGCTGCAATGAAAAGTTCAGATACTATAAGAATGACTCAGTGCTGAACAATTCTTGACTCAAGTAGAGGAGACAATAGCACATAAAAAATGAGAAGGTCAAACCTTCCCTTCACAACAGGGAACATATTTTCATCATGTATTATCCAAAGATCAGCACGAATTTCTCAAACTGAGTTTCTAAATATCAATTTGACATCTTTTTATATTATAATATTAATCAACTGATTTTAAGTTGGGACTTTATCAAAGAATTTACAAAATTTATCAGTTGTATTGAGCTATATTTGCCCTGTGTTGGTTAGAAATGAAAGAGAGACAGACTGACACACAGACAGACAGACAGAGGAGAGGGAGGAAGAGTGGGAAGGAAGAGCCATCAGACCCTGACTGCGTCCCAGCTACACCATGTGATTCTCTTGTTAAAAAGTTACCTTAGATGGGGTTGAAAGTGATGAAATCAGCTCAAATGAGTCCACTTGATGACACCCTCGAACCCCACATAGAGTAGTACAAGCACTTCCTCTTTGACCAGTAAAGTTCATGACCTCTGCGTTTCCAGAGACTATGAACTTGACCTCATATTATCTCCTTTACTTATACATGGTTACCTCCACACCCAGACCTGAAGCTGTCACACTGATTATGTCCAATCAGAAAGCCTCTCTGGCATCATCAACCAAATCCAAAAATAGTTCTATAATTTCTTCACACTCTCCACTTTTTTTTTTTTGAGACAGGGTTTCTCTGTGTAGTTTTGCAGCGTGTCCTGGAACCAGCTCTTGTAGTTCCAGGCCAATCTCAAACTCACAGAGATCCTCCTGCCTCTGCCTCCTGAGTGCCGGGTTTAAAGGCGTGCGCCACCACCACCTGACATCCTGTCACTTTCTTATGTTATTTTCTCTCCTGCATGAATAACAGGCCCAGCTGTTAGCTTCTTTAATTACAATTGTCTTTCTCATAGTCACTGAGATATTTGAATTCCATATCTATACATGTTATATTTTACAGAAGTGCTGCTTTCTATGGAAGCCATTAGAGCCTATCACTTTGTGTTGGTTAACATAGAATTTAAACACAAGTTTTGATGTCTTGTGGAGACAATAGTGTAGATGTGGATTATTTGTGTCCATATAGGAAGTCTTAGCAGAGAGGGGACTTCTGTAAGTACTCTGAACAGCTCATCTCTGAAGTCTTAATTTTCTTTTATTCTGGTTTAAAAGAAAAGTATTTTAGAATGCACCATTTTTAGGATATTTTGTTAAACTTTTAAATTATGTTTCATTTAAAAAGCTGAAGTGTACCTCTGTTTTTAATACAAATAATCTATCATTAAGACAGAAACATTCTTATGAAACTATATATATTTGTGCATAATATATATAACATATCAGCTTTTAATATGTTATTTTAGCATGTTAACCCATGTTGATAAATTAGATGTCAAACTTACACTCTTAATATTTTCTGCCTTTTTTATTTCACATGAGTATATATGTATATATATATACTCATGTGAAATAAATGCCACCCTGGACAACTTTGCCAAGGCCACCTTTGATGCCATCTCTAAGACCTACAGCTACCTGACCCCCGACCTCTGGAAAGAGACTATGTTCACCAAGTCTCCTTATCAGGAATTCACTGACCATCTTGTAAAAACCCACACCAGAGTCTCTGTTCAGAGGACCCAGGCTCCAGCTGTGGCCACCACATAAGGGTTTTTATATAAGGAAAATAAAAGTGAATTAAGTCTGTTAAAAAAACAACTTAAGCTGTGCTATTGCTACGTTGAATACAGTACTACCTACTCACTCTGCACAGTTCAACATGGTGGAAGTCTGTTTACTGGCTCTGCAGGCCTTGCACATTGCCCCAGTTCCAAGTATTTAGCTGGTCTATGTCAAATCATTAAGCAGTATGTAACATGCTGCTTACAAACTCCATTTATGTGCTCCATAGCTGGACCTCCAGAAAGAGTCAGAGTTCACGCTGGCAGCACAGCCCAGAAAGCTGGCATTTCAAAACAGCATAGCTTTTTTTCTGCTATCACTGAATCAGTATGACCTCTCTTAAAGGAGCTGCAGCATGCTGCCAGCAAGCAGAGCGCATTAAAAAGCAAGCGCAGCTAATTTTTTTTTTCTTTTAGTGTCTAGAATTCCTTTCCAAGCCCTCTAAGGTTTTCCGTGGATTTAGTCAACCACATTAGGCACCGGTTTTTTGGAGGAGGACATTTGTTAGTTCCTGGCTGCCCTCTGCCTGTTCATTTCCCAGTTTCTCAGCGGCTCAGATCCCAAATAACCACACAGAAACTGTATTAATTAAATCACTGCTTGACCCATTAGCTCTGACTTCTTATTGACTAACACTTATATCTTAATTTAACCCATTTCTAGTAATCTGTGTATTGCCACGAGGCTGTAGTTTACCAGATAAAGTTCTGGTGTCGGTTTTCAGTGGGGCTACACACACACACACACAAAGAGGGAGAGAGAGAGAGATTTAGTAAAGTGATGGATTTTTTTATAACACCTGAAATTATGTGTTTTTATCTTTAATCACATTTAAAAAATCTCCTACCTGTGCAATTATAATTTTCTACAATGAGAATTTTTCCCTTTCTTTCTGGGGGCTAACAGGTAGTACAGTATTCAGGCCCATAATTTACATAATTTCATTAAACTTTAATTTTATGACTGTCCCAAAAAATAATTTTTACCAAATCCACTGTTCTGTATTTGTGACCTGTGATAACAATTCAACAGGTTTGCCTGTGTTTCCAACTCATAATTAATGCAGCAGTCTAATTATCTGCTCTGGTGAAGTGGTAAGTCTCAGTATTATGCATTTGTTTTTGCAACGTATATCTAGCTCTGGCACAGTTATTGATGTTTGTTTTGTGAAACTAGACAAATTCCTCTTGGGAAAGGAAGACATCTTTGCTTTTCTCATTTCAAGAGACTTAGAAAGGTGCTGTTTGTCCTATAGACTTATCTTGTACATCATGCAGTTTCTATCAAGCTGGTGAGGTCATCTTTAAATATTATTATCTTAGGAAAATTAGAGAAATACTATTTATATTCAAGTGTCATCTTAACTAATTTTGTGTTGCTATGACAAATCACTTTCTATTAAATTTGTATAAGAAAAATAAATGTATTTAAGATCTTGATTATGGAGGCATGAAAATCTATGATTGAGTGCTGACATTGCTTAGAGGTAAACATGAATGTTAAGATTTCAAGCAGTTCCTGTTTAAGAGGTCAAATAGTGTCCTTGTTTTATAACAATCAACATATATACTGATTAATACAGCCCTAGGGAATGTGATGTATAGTTCAGGCTCTCGAGATGGACATTAATTTCTTCCAAGTATGAGGACCCTAGGACTTTCTTACCTGGAGTCCCATGGCCTTCTTCTCTCTGCTTTGTTCATTATCTTATAGACTACATTATAAGCAACACGTCATTAGGGACAAAGCTTCCAGCCCTCCAACTTTTGAGAGCAAAACATTACCCTAGTACAAACAACTGTTTTATTTTTTCAATGTTATATCTCACCTATAACTTAAAATAACTTACTCATTTATTTTATTTTTTAATATTTTGTTTACATTGTTTTGCCCTTTTTTTCTTCCAATGCCCTATCCCTCTTAAGTTCATGGCTTCTTTATCTTTAACAGTTATTGTTGCAAATATACATATAAATAAATAAATAAATGAATATAAACTGTGTTTATTTAGTGTTGCTTATATATACATGATATTTTGGCTAACCATTTGGTATTAGATAACCAACTAAGGGCCTCCTCACTGGGGAAGACTGTTTCTTCTACCTTCATGTGTTAGTTGCCTATAGCTCTTTGTTAAGGGATGGGGCTTGGTGAGCTTTCCACCTCCCGCTTTAACACTGATAGCAATGTTTTACTTGTTCCAGACTTGTTTAGTCAGGCATGTTTGGGTAGTCATGCTTAGGCAGCCATGTTTAGGTAGACATGTTTAGGCAGCCATATTTTTGAAATCTCAAATATGAAGCTTCCCTGTCTTTTCTAGAAGATACTACCTCACAGCAGATTTCCTGGTCCTTTAGCTCTTAAGATGTTTCTATTCTTTTTTTAAATGTCCCCTGAGCCTTTTGTGCTATGCTGAAGTTTTGTTTGAAATATAGCTGTTATGACTAGGCCCTCCAAGATTGCCTAAAATGTAGATTCTAATATAGTTAAAAATCAATTTTATTACTTTAAATAGTCTCTTATTAAATAAACACCAAGAAGCACACTTTAAAGATCACTGTATACTTTTATTTCAGGAATTTATTAATAAACTATAATTTAACCTAATAATGTAAAAATTGTGTTTTTTGAAAATTGCATGTTACTGACAAATTACATGTTAGTTTCTTAAATTGTTTTTGAGCTTATTATTTTCACCTTTTTAAACTTAATTCATTTTTAAAAGACTGCATTTCAAAGTCATTTATAAATGTAAACTGCGTGTATAATGTTTCAAATAAAGTGAAGCAAAAATATCTAAATTATACTATTTTTCTAAGAAGTTCATGTTCGAATCTAATAGAAATTTAATGATAGTAACTTCTTACTTCTATTGGTTAATACTGGAGATTTATAAAACAACAGGTAGAGGGTGCATGATCTTGAGAGCTCAAACAGTAATGTCAAAAATTCCTATTTCACATCTTAGCTTGCAGATTTTCTTTTCATGAATTGGTTGACACATGTCAGGGGAAATGACTCCAAGTGTTAAAATCCCCTCTGGATTTTAGACCCAAAATCTGTATCATACTGCCCTGTGTCTCATGTTATAGGAGTCCTTTAGGAAACATTCTTACATCTACTTCACTACAATGACTCATTCAAAATCCATGTAATGAGAAATCCTCACTGAGTGCTGGAAGTCATGTAGTCCAAGAGTGTTAAATCAGCTAGTAGATTAGTATACTAAAGCCAGGACACCAGTCATCCACAAAGTAGGTTGTAAAAGCAGACCTTTATAGATATTAATAATACTGACTACAAGTGGAAGAAAACACCAACAGTAGCATCCACTGAACATTTGTTTTGTGCTAAGCATCATTCTAAGAGATTATTAGGAAGTTTCTGTGCTAACAGGGACAGTGAGGACAGTCAAAGAGGACTGGAGCCTACCCTGGAAAGCTCAGAAGAAGAAAAGATAGGTGACAAACGAAGGCTGAGAACAATGGATGATACAGCTCTCAGAAGATGTAGATAATGCATATAATGGACTGAATGAGAAAGTTGTTGGGGCCCACAAGACTGTCCTGGAAATTTACAGCTGACAGACCCATAGACTAGTGTGTGTATGGGATGTGGTGTGTACATGTCCACATGGAATAATTCATTTTGCAGAGCCTTTGGGGAAAGTCACTGTTGTATCTGCAAAATCTTGTGAGGCCATGATTCTCCCTTCAAAATGGGATTCATTCCCCAAACAACACAGCAGTGTAACTTTTGCTGCACAGGTGAATGGAATGGCCTTTCCATTCCCCCACAACATGGGGCCTTAGAGCAGTAACACTCACTCTTTGTTCTAACAGTCAAATTTACATAGAGTCAATCCCACAAAACTATCGGCTAACAGAGCACATAGAAATTTCTATAGAAGACAGGCGCTGGGCAGGGAGGCAGCATGCCCCACCTTTGCTAACAAATAAATCTGGGGGTCCCCAAAACTGGTTATTACAAAAGCGATTGGATGAAGAAAATGGGTGAATCCAGGATGTTTAGCAATTTTATCTAATGGTCTGGAATGTCAGGCGCTTCCCCTTGAATGCTGGCTCTTTCCTGGGGGTGTCACCTGTTCCAGAGCACTGCTTTGTCAGGCTCTACCTGCCCTCTTTGTGATTTTGATATACATATTATCATTGTCCTTGCCTATGGAATTTTCCAACTATGTTTGTAAAAACTAGAAACCTCGTGGGGTTCACCCCTTCTTCTCCATGCCCCTTCACCTCACTTTCACCCCTCAACCGAAAAATAAAGAGCATGCATAGGTACATTCTTGAATAATTTTTTTACCCTCATATCCTTGTTTGCCATAGGCATCCTATTCTGAGCCCTGAGGGGGTACTGATGCTGGTACTCTAGGTTCTTGATAGAAAGTCTGGGGGCAGAGTATGCTCAGAACAGGTATGTCATGGATAAAATCATGATTTTTGTTGGGCACGAGAGTGTCATTTTCTCTAACTATCACTATATATTTGGAGTCTGAACAGAGTGACTGTATCTGAGGCCAGGGATGACACATATTGATTTCTCTGTAGATGAGAGCGGAGAGTTGTGGGTTCAGAGTAGTATTCAACCATGGCTGTTGTTTTGAATGTCATGCAAATTTGCAGAAATAAATCTCAACTCCCAGTTTAAGTGACTATAATCTTTCCCTATGTTTGTCTCCATCGTGCTCACTTT
The DNA here is from genome assembly GCA_001685075.1 of Bramus lutescens. Lineage (NCBI taxonomy): Eukaryota > Metazoa > Chordata > Mammalia > Rodentia > Cricetidae > Bramus > Bramus lutescens. Next base: position 76,519 of record LOEQ01002547.1, read on the forward strand.
CTTATAAACACATATACATACTTGTGAAATCATAAAATACACACTTGTGTAATATATAAACTAATCACAATATTGTTTTTAGTTTAATTCTGGAATATTCCCCATAGTTTCATGATTGGAAACCTGAGTACTAGCTTGTGCTATTTTGAAGGTTATGAATGCTGTAGGAGATGAAAATAGGCTGGCAGAAATAAGTGATTAGAAGTACAATATGTTCTTTGAGATGACATTTTGACCCCCCTTTTGTTTAACAATTTCATATGTGAGTACCATATTCACATCATTTATTTCTATGCTCTATTCTCCCAATTCCAGCACATCCAGCAACTCTTCTCTTGCCCAAATTCATGACTTCTTTAATGATTATTATTAAATATCAGTATATGCACAAGTATGTATATATAAATACAGCGTACTGAGTCCATTTAGTGATGCTCATATGTACATGTGTCTAGGGTTGAAAACTTGGAATTGGGTAATCTATCAAGGGACCCATGCCTGGAGAAGGCAAATTCACTTTTCTCTTGGCTTCTGACTATGTGAACAAGCCTCTAAACTCAGTCACCAAGTCTTCTAGGTCATGGTAGACTGAAATCTCTTTGGAACGGGGAGAACAATAACCTACCACACATTAAGTTGATTCTGTTTGCACTGCTAGTTTCATTTCTTTAGCTGTGATAAAACAAAAGGTGTGACCAGAGTAACTCAGACAAGGAAGGGTTTAATGGGGCTCAAGGTTCCAGAGAGTTAGAGACCATGATACCATGATGGCAGACCTAAGGTAAAGTTGAGGAAGAAATAGCTGAGAGCTTACGTTCAGAATTGTCAACGGGACACAGGGAACACTCAGATAGGCATCAAGCTTTTGATCCCTCAAAGTCCACCCCTAATGTCGCACTTCTGCCAACAAGGCTTCACATCCTAATCCTTTCTAAACAGTTCCACCAACTGTAGGTCATGTCATGGATTCATTGAAACATACAAGCATACGGAGGGAGACATTGTCATCCAACCTCCAAGTCAGGGGTCATGGCCTTCTGGGTGATGAGAACTCAACACATGGACAGAGCAGAAGTCTACACTGTATTAGCTAAGAAAGCTGTGATGATGTGTTGGTGTGTACACAAACAGTCCTTTGTGACACTGTATTTTAGATGAAGGACATATTTCATTTGTTAAAAATGTATTTGTATTTTTTTTTCATCTTATGCGTGTGAATATTATTGCCTGGTCTCCAAGAAGGCCAGAACAGGTTGTTAGATCCATGAGAACTGGAATTAAGGATGGTTTTGAGACATCATGTGGGTGTTGGGAACTTGGCTAGGCCCTGTGTCCAGTCCAGGAACGGATAACTGATGACGCCGCCATTTCTCATGCGTGGACCTCTACCTTAATGGAAATGTAAACACTCGCTGTTTTGTGGCAGTGCTCTCTCCTGCCGTCTAGTATGCCACTGAAATATATTTAGAAGAAATCTGATCTTAAAATATTTGTTTAATGCATTTGTCTCTTTCAAACTAATTATTTTTCAATTAAATGTTCAGAAATTTATGTACAGCCATTATGATTCTTTTAACTTTAAAAGCATATGGATAAAACAGCAAATTGAAAAGCAGTAACAGGAAAAGGTACCGTGGATGTGACCTATCCTTAGGTGGACCACAAATGTGACCTACCCTTAGGTGAACCACGAATGTGACCTACCGTTAGGTGAAGTTGACCTACCCTTAGGTGAACCACGAATGTGACCTACCGTTAGGTGAAGTTGACCTACCCTTAGGTGAACCACGAATGTGACCTACCCTTAGGTGAAGTTGACCTACCCTTAGGGGAACCACGAATGTTACCTACCCTTAGGTGAAGTTGACCTACCCTTAGGTGAACCACGAATGTTACCTACCCTTAGGTGAAGTTGGAGAGAGAGAAGGGAAAAAGCTTGTTATAGACCTGCTGGCTTTTACATTTTTATTTCTAATTATGGTTTATTTACTTTATGGTTGTGTGTTTATGTGCACACGCCGTGGAGTTAAGGTGTAAATCAGAGGATAGCGGTCTGCAGTCGGTTCTCTCATCCTACCATGAGCTCTGAGGCTGGAACTGATTGTCAGCTGTGCCGTCTCACTGGTCTGTGATGTGATACAGTTTTAAAGAGAAGGAAAAGAAATACAGAGTAGAGAAATGTTTCAGGTTACAAAGCTGCTCATTTTAGACCATTTTTAATACTATGTTTTCTAAGTGAGTCAATGTGACTATTGTGTTCAGTGACTACTGTGCCTAACTACCATTGCTCTGACAGTCAATGGTAATAAAAAAAATCAAATTTATTATTTCTTTTATTTTGAAGTTATACTATAATTACCTCATTCCTTTTGCTCTTTCCTCTCTTTAAATTAATGGTTCTCAACTTTCTAATATTTTGACCCTTTAATACAGTTCCTCATGTTATGGTGATTCTCCATCATAAAATTATTTCAGTTGTTACTTCATAGCTATAATTCTGCTATATTTATGAATCATAATGTACCCATCTGTGTTTCCAATGGTCTTAGGTCGAGACTCATAGGTTGAGAATCACTGCTTTAAACCCTTTCTCTTCTCTTTCAAATTCACGCCCACTTTTTTAAAAATATAAATTGTTTTTATATGTATATATGTTACATACGTATATACATGAATACATATGTATATGTGCAGCCTACAGCCTGCTCAGATGTGTTACTTGTGTGTATCTTTTAAGGGCTGACCATTTGGTATTGGATAACGAATTGGTGGGCTTTTCCTAGAAATGATCATGCTCTCAGCTCTCCTGATCTGCCTGTCATTTTTGGTATAGATTTAAGGTCTTGCAGGCCTCCCTAACCACTTTGGTAAGTCTACTGTTGTTCTTCCTTAGCTCAGGTGCAGGCAGTCACGTTGGTATAACTTTATAGATGAAGCTTCTGACATTCCTAGGAAAGAATCTGCTTCTGAAAATTGAAACCTGCCAGCTAGCAAAAGTGATTTTTGTCATAGAAATAGGATTTCTTGGTGTTCAGTAGGGAGTTCTCAGAAGGGGTAGAAAATTGTCCAACCAGCTACACATCAGGGTCATTTCAGTGCAACCTAGGTCTCAGGGATGCTTGTGGAAATTAAGCACACCCATTATTGTGTAGCTATAATCCTCTAAGTGAGTTGAGCGTTTTGTGTGTATGTGCCTGAGTGTGTATGTGTGTGTGTGTGTGTGTGTGTGTGTGTGTGTGTGTGTGTAGGATGAGATGAAATTCATTGCCTGACTACCTGATAAGGCAAAAGAAAGTTGCTGTGTTTTGGGTAAAGCTCAATATGACTAAGTTTAACTCAGGAAAAGAAATTAGCAGAAAGTAAACTTGCGGATTACAGAGACATACTACTGACAATGCTGATAGCCATTGGTTTTACTATAGCTCTTAGATCCACGCAGATTTGTTAAGGCTTGTAAAGTTTCTATAAGACAGTTCTTTATTTCCTACTTCAAAAGACTAAAATGAAAATTGTCAGCTTTGCAAAATTTCATGTGTGTGATTTATTGCTAAACATTTCATACATTCTTGATGTGTTCTTGATATCCATCTTCCAAAGGAACTGAAAATGGAAGAGAGGAGGACAGGATAGAGAGTGGGGACAATTCTTCTCAACGTTGTGTTATCTGTGACTGTAAACACACTCATCGTTGCCAGAACAATCAAAGCTTGTGGATTGCAATATTTCTGAATAGAATCAGAGATTGATCAAACAGCTAATATTTTATGCTCATCCAGACAGATGAATTCTGAGGAGCAGCTTAGTATCCGTGGCAACTATCATAGCATAACAGTTTGTTTTTCTCAGACAACTCTCCCTGTTTGTTTTGTTTTAGAGTAAGGAGAATTCCCTAGTCTTATTGTCAATATTTTGTGCTAGCGGACTGCTCAACCATGAAAATAATCTTGAGAGCAACTGTGCTTGGGATTAACTTCTAAGAAATTAATTTACTAAGGACAAGAGTAAAAGCCAAGCGCTGGCTACAAATATAACAATTAAACATCTAAAATTTATAGAGTCATTTAAAAAGGTCAAATTGAGAATCACCAGCTGTGAATCTATCTGGGAAATGAGAGCATCGGTTTCTTCATAGTTTCCTAAGTGATTAGATATGGAAAAGCATAGATCAGACAGAGTGGCCAATTTGTGCTAACTAACTCCTTACAGCCACATAGTGCATTTTTAGAAATTGTATACATGGTATTATTGTTGATATTTAATATTTATTTATATGTGCTTTTACAATTTGTACAAGTTTCAAACACTTAATTTCCATCTTAGAGATTTGTTTCTTTGCAAAGTTATATTCAAGATGACAGTTAGGCTGTGATAAGGTGTACGTTTTCCTAGGATTCACGATGGGAAAGCTGGTCCAGGGGTGCGATGTTGAGAAGTGTTGGAAATGGAGCCCCTGAAGGAAACTGTGGGACCTACTCACAGCATGAATTCATATTGTTCTCACAGAATGATTGAGTTCTCATGAGAGTGAGCTGTTAGGAAGAGTAGGATCATCTGTTCCCTCTCTGCCTTCCTATGGCATCAAGAAAGCCTGTCTGCCTGTGTTTCTGCCACAGGAAGCCACCTGTTGTGAGGGGCTACCAGAGGCAAGAAGAAGCTGTCATTGTGTTCTGGGTCCTCTGGAGTTGTGAGTTGATTTGTACTTTCTTTAAAAAACAAATCACTGCTGTGCAGTGGTGGCACATGCCTTTAATCCCAGTACTCAGGAGGCAGAGACAGGCAGGCCTCTGTGAGTATGAGGCCAGTCTGGTCTACAACCCCCCCAAACAAACAAACAAGCAAACAAACTAACTAACAAAACAAACAAAAAAACCCAAATTACTTACTCTTGGGTACTGTGGTGGTTTGAATAAAATGGCCCCCATAGACCCATAGGAGTGGCATTATTAGAAGTTGTGGCCTTATTGGAGGAAGTATGTCACTGGGGTGGGCTTTGAGGTTTCAGAAGCTCAAGCCAGGACTAGAGTCTCAATGTTTCTTCCTATTGCCATTGGATCTGGATGTAGAACTCTCAGCTATTTCTCTAGCACCATGTTTGCATAAATATCACCAAGCTTTCCACCATGATGACAACGGACTAAACCTCTGAACTGTAAGTCATTCTGCAATTAAATGTTTTTCTTGTAAAAAGTTGCCATGGTCGTGGTGTCTCTTCACAGCTATAGAAACCCAAACTAAGACAGTTATAGAAATAGAAGGACTAATAAGGTGAAATTACTACTTTTTATGACAACACTTATTCTTCTCTTTATTTTAAAGAACCTATTAGGAATTGATCAAAAAAAGATGCAAGGTCATCACCCAAGTTTATCACAGAAGAGAAACACATTTTTTTACAGCTCAGATAAAACACTTTAGACCAGCTGTCAAAGCTCATTCTCTATCAGCAACACAAGAGAGCTCAGCCATCACAGATTGCGCTTTCTTAGCCAATACTCTTAAGTCCCTGTTTCAGTAGGTATTAGGTGAAGCCCGGCCATCTACATTTATAGAATGCTGTCAGTGTAAGCTGCTGCTGCAGCTTAGAACCAGGCTTTAATAAACGGCTTCTTAGAACACTGCACATCTTCAACCTTCTGTTCATATCAAAATTAAATGCAGATTCCCATTGCTATGAATCATCGCTGTATTACTTTGCCCTTATTTCCTGAGGCAGCTTACCTTGTAATTATTAAATCTTCTTCATATTAACCTAAAATATCTCTCTGTAATTTCTTCCATGTTAATGCTCTCTTCCTGGAGTTTCAATTGTTACATTTCAGTGCATTATTCTTAAATCTCTTCACATTAGATTTTTTTAAGTTTCTGTCACACACTTCAAAAATAGTTCCCCATTTACATGACATCATTCCTAATTTGTCTGCTGCTCACAAATTTGAATAATTTAAAATACTTAACCGAATATTGAAATATAAGCAACTTTACTTGGTATGAGAAGTTTTTCTATGTGTTGCTTTTATTGGTTAATGAATAAAGCTCTTTCAGTCAGTGGCTTAGCAGAATAGTGCAAGGTGGGAATTCCAAGCAGATAGAGGAACACAGAATAGGTGGAGTCAAGGGAGAAGCCATGGAGCCACAGCAGGAGACAGACACAGGAGACAGATGCCAGATGGAACCTTACCAGTAGGCCACAGCCACATGGTGATACACAGATTAATAGAAATGGGTTAATTTAAGATATAAGAGCTAGCTAGCAATACACTTAAGCTATTGGCCAAACTGTATTGCAAATAATACAGTTTCTGTGTGATTATTTTGGGTCTGGGTGACTGGGAATGAATGAGCAATGTCAGATATCATTTTCTTGTGTTGGTGGCCTCTTGTTCATTTCCCGGCCATCCAGACTCCTGAAATAACCACACAGAAACTATATTAATTACATCACTGCTTGGCCCATTAGCTCTAGCTTCTTATTTGATAGCTCTTATATGTTAATTTAACCCATTTCTATTAATCTGTGTATTGTAATGTGGCTGTGGCTTGCTGGCAAGGTTCCAATTTGTCTGTTCCAGGCAGCAGCTACATGGCATGTCCCTGATTCTGCCTCCTTTCTCCATTCAGTTTAATTTTCCCTGCCTACCTCTATTCTGCTCTGTGCAGGCCCAAGACAGTTTCTTTATTAAGCAATGGTATTCACAGCATACAGCGGGGAATCCCACATCATTTACTTACTGTTCTTTCTATAAAAATGGCCATTTTGTGAGGTTTATTGTTTGCAACTATAGCTATCTCATTTTTCAGTGTTTCTTTATTTCAGGTTTCTTTATGCATTAAATTGACATGTAACAGCATGAAGTCTATCAGTTTTTTACTTAACAGTATGTAACAGTATGCAAAGACTCTAAAGTCCATTTGTAATGGGTTATTTTAGAGAGCTGAATATGTACCATTTTAGAATTGGCATTTTGCTTCCAGGGAAACTGACAGATACCTTATCACAAGCTAGGCCCATGTTTGCATTAGGGAGGCCTAGACAATGACACTGAGACACAAAGACCACATGACAGAGGTATTCATATCTCCCCTTTAGAAGTATCTATTAAAGCAGAATGTGTCCACAAGTCTTATTGGGATCTTCAACCACAGGAAGGCTCTGTGGTTCTTTACCTGCAGTTTCTGGTTCTGAATGGAAGAAAAGTACCCAGTTTCCATAAAAGGCAGCCCTAAAGGTCTGTGTTCAGTCCATATAAAAATGAAATAGGCATGTAGACCCAGAGTGGTCAGTTCTTGAAAGACCTGAAACAAGGTGCTTATAACCTTTCTTTCTTGTTGGCAGCAATCAAGTCCTGTACAGAAGCACATTTGACTCTTTCAGGCCTGCTTCATATTTTTTCAGGATTTTTTTATGATGAAGCATAAACATTTTTTTAATTGTTTTTATTTAGCTATATATTTTTCTCCACTCCCCTCCCTTCCTCTCTCCACCCCTTCTAGCCTCTCCCAAGATCCCCATGCTCCCAATTTACTCAGGAGATCATGTCTTTTTCTTCTTCCCATGTAGATTAGATCTATGTATGTCTCTCTTAGGGTCCTCTTTGCTGTCTACTTTCACTAGGATTGTGAATTGTAGGCTGGTTTTTCTTTGCTTTATGTCTAAAAGCCACTTACTTATGAGTAAGTACAATTTTTTTCAAAATCTTTTATATAAGAAAGCATCTTTGGAGATGAAGAGAATGTCTTCTGCCAAGGCTAAAGTGAGGTGTTCTACAGTCTGTGAGCTGTTTGCTCCCCTAGCAAATATAGATCAGGGGGATAAGGATAAAGATTCACAATGAATTCTTGTGTAGTAGATATCTGCATTCTGTGAATTACACTTCATTCACCTCTGACTCAGAACAATCACATCCTTCTCCAACATTAGTGACACCGCAGAAAGGATAACTTCTCAGATTGTAGTGATGCTACATCTAAAGATATAACTTTATGGAATACAGACATTAGAAGCACAGCCAGATGTGCAGTGGGGATTGTGAGAAGCCCATGGCAATCCTTTGGACAAGTCTATCAGACGATAATGGAAATCCACTGTGTTGACTCTAAAAAACATTAGGAGAGATGCAATTTTTGCTGACGCTGATGAGGATTAAAGACAATTGTCCAAAGCATTTGAGGACTCCTTTCCCTCCCTTGAGTGGGAATGCTTCCTGCTTTGTTGGATGACGAAACTCAATTTGCTGGTCTACAGTAACTAGGACCTTGATATGTCCTGAGTGTACATGAGATTCAAAATTTTTTCAGGCACCCATTCCCGAGATGCACATTCACTATGATCATGAAATGGGTGATGTTCTTGACTACAGTGGGCAGGATCCAGAAAAACTACGGCTACCATTGCTGGCTTCTGTGTTGGATTACAGAAAGTATTTATTATGTAGTTGTACAGGAAGAGTAGGGAAGCTAACTGCTTTACAGCTCAGTAGCTCTTGTAGTTTACTGTACCAACGTTGACTCACTGAGAGGTAAAGAAAAAATTCCCAGAAAAATGTAATGGTTCTTGGCTGATTTAATGAGACTGGGTGGGTCTCATTCCTGTGGGTAATTTTACACACACACACACACACAC
>LOEQ01002547.1:101349-132519 GCA_001685075.1 Bramus lutescens
AGAACAGGAGAATTCTGGGAAGGAGGAAGTTGATTCCTTGCACTCCTGCCCAGATCCTGAAGCAACAGGATGTGATCTGCCCCACTGAAAAAGGTACTGAGCCACATGGCTAACATAGATCAGAACAACATAAACTACAAGAGCTAATAAGTAGCCTGAGCAATGGGCCAATCAGCTTTATAATTTATAGAGATCTCTGTGTGATTTTCTTTGGAGCTTGCTGGCTGTGGGGAACTGGGCAGGACAGAAAACCCCAACAAACAAGCCAGCCCTCATGTTACAAAAGGCATGCAATGCCGGTTTCTATGGCAAAATAATGTGGCTACTGGCATTAAAGGTGTGTTACCACTGCCTGGTCTGTAAGGTTGACCAGTGGGCCTGTTTTGCTCTCTGATCTTCTGGCAAGCTTTATTTATTAAAATACAAATGAGATAACACTACAGTTCTTGAAAAAAATCCTGAGAGTACAAGTTGATGTTTATTACAAGAAAAGAGAGTCATTTTATATAGACAATATCACCCATATATTATAATTAGAAAAGGACATATAAAAAGCTATATAAATTTTTCTGATGAACATAGAAAAACTTTCATAACACACTTGCAAATTACATTTAGGAACACATTAAAATATGAACCTGGCTTGACAGTAGATATCTAAGCTTATTTAACAAAGTAAGCTTAAATCATAAATATAATGCAACATATCAATATACTTGATGAAAATAACATGATAATTGCATAGACACAGAGAAAGTATTTTCAATTTTTTCATGAAAAAACTTTGAAGAATATCAGAGTAGAAGGAATGTATCTCTACATTATCAAGACTGTATATGTCAGAGCTATAGCTGATATTGTACTAAATGTAGAAAAGTTCTTATAAATTCAGAAACAAGTAAGTGTGTCCACCATCATCAATGTTGTCTATATAGTACATCAATTGAAATATAATTATTTTATAGGATGCTCAAGTAATACTTCTTTTTAAGAAAGAAAGAAGTATTATTAGATGGTTTAGTAGGAAAGAGGCCCCTGGACCAGGGTCTGGCGGCCTGAATTTAATCCCCATGACTCATATATAAAAGCTATATAAATGTGGATGGGAGAACAAATGCCTGCAACTTTTTGTGACCTTTATATGAATGTTCTCCTATACATGAGAACATACACACATGCAAACATATGTACATACATGCACATGTGTGTACATATGCACAAACACACACATACTCAGACTAAATGAATGTAATTTAAAAGACATTTATTTAGGAAGAGGAAGCTCATTATGAAGTCTGAGAGTGGGTCTGACATTTTTAATGCTCTTTGGACACAGTAATTCTGTATTTCTGAAATGCCAGTATTGCATGGGACTCATTTTAAGAAGTTTGTTTGGTCACCAACCCTGCTGATAATTTAATTAAAGACAGTTGCAAAGCAGCCTAGGAGACAAATGTGGGTAGCTATTATGTTATATAGTGGGTACCTTAGAATATTTTCATCATTCAGAAGGTCCTTTAATTTTTCTGATTTTACTGATCTACCTTTGTGACTGTGTTGTTCAGAAACTTACACCTTTCTTATTATTGTGATACCCATGAATAAATAATTCTATTTTGCAAACAAAAGAGAGATTCTTCCGGTTATTTCCACAATTATTATAAGCAAACCTTACTGAGATCAGCTGAGATATGCTGCCATCTTTAGACATGAAGTGCCCCCAAGATGACAATAAAGGAAAAGCTGTATTTAATTATCAGTCAGCTTTTCACTTGCTGAGTTTTATCACTCCATGAAGAATAAAAGCTATTTTTCTTCTTATTTGATTCCAGGAAAAGTCATTTTCTTCGAGAAATTTTTCTGTTCCCCTGTTAATAAGTATCATATTTTCCAAAAAAAGAAGGAGCAAATTTAGACCATTTTTATTGCAAAACATATAAATGGGTGGTATTAAAATCTTAACAGTGAGAAGTATTGACATCTGGAAATCTTAATGTGATTTCTCAAGGTTATAGACTTTTTTTATCCCCTTGCTCTCAAATTGTATTTTATGTCAAATGATGCTTTTATTGCAGCCTTAGTCCATTCTTTACAAAAAGTATACCAAACAAAATATATTCTCAAGTCTTAAAAGATGTCTAGATTCTCTTTTCTTTCTTCAGTACTCTAACAGATTAAGAAATGTCATAACTGCTTTTATTCAACATCCAACCATAATGCAAACAATGGTTATTTATATATAATTTTACTGACAATTTTGATAAGAATGTTTCAATATTTAATTTATTGAAGGATGCTGATTCAGTGAGTCAGCTAAATATATTTATTTGAGAATAGATAAATATATCATTGATTACTTGTACAATTCCACATTTTTGGCCTTAATTTACACTAAAATCTATAAACTAAAGCCTTACTATATGTTTGGTTACAAACATTTGAATTTTCCTTTCACAAAAGAGAAAGCTTAGTTTGAGAGAGGTCACGTGAGTGATTCATTGACGTACACAAAGCCTGTCAGCTGTAGAGTTTGCTCAGAAATTCTTCTCTTCAAATGTTCACATTAAAGGGCTGCCTACATTTACATTTAGGAACACATTAAAATATGAACCTGGCTTGATAGCAGATAAGCTTATTTAACAAAGTTAGCATAAATCATAAATATATTGTTTATCTTTATCATGTGGTTCAGAAGCACCAGAATATGCACTGCTACTTGTTGATCTAAGCCATCTACTAATCAAGACACATTTTAGCCAACTATCAAATTTCAGCTGTGGAACAGGAATTAATCAAATATCACAGCACAGAATATAGAAAGCACTGTGCGCTGGCTAGTTTTACGCCAACTTGACACAAAGTAGATTCATTCATAACGAGAGAACTTCAGTTGAGAAAATGCTTCCACCCCATTGGCCTATGAGAAAGCCTGAGGTGCACTTTCTTGACTAATGATTGGTATTGGTGGGCCTAGTTCAATGTGAGTGGGACCGTGTCTGTGCCGGTGGCCCTGGGAGCTACAGAAAAGCATGCTTAGTAATCTATGAGTAGCAATCCAGTAAGCACTATTTCTCCACAGCCTCTTCATGTGGGATATCCTTCTGTATATGTGTTACTTTTATAGGCTGCTGAATAAAGCTGTTTGGCCAATGGCTTAGCAGAGTAAATCCAGGTGGGAAATCTAAACGGAGAGAGAAAGAAGGTGAAGTCAGGGAGATGCCACGTAGCTGCCGAAGGAGAAGGATGCTGGAAACTTACTGGTAGGCCACATCCTCCTGATGTTACGTGGATTAATAGAAATAGACTAATGAGATAGAAGAGTTATCCGGGAAAATGCCTGAAGCGTTGCCCAAACAGTGTCATAATTACTATAGTTTCTGTGTGATTGTTTGGTCTGGGTGGTCAGGAAACCAATGTAGTCTCCTTCTACAGCCTCTAACTCTGTTCTTGCCTCCAGCCTCAGGCCTCAGTGCTCTACTAAGAACTGAAAAAAGAAATAAATCCTTTCTTCCCCAAGTCATTTCCATTATATTGTTTTCTCATAAAACTGGAAACCATAAGTCAAAGTTTAGTTATTCCCTCATCCCTTTGTTCTTAGGAAAAGGCTAGGATCCCGGTCAGCTGCAATGTCTTAATGGAAAATTATAAAAGTGGGTCTGGGGAGATAGTTTAGTCATTAAAGTGCTTGCCATACAACATTATGGATTTGAGTTTGGATCCCCAACACCCTTAGAAAACACAAGACATGGGTGGTGAAAGCCTATAACCCTAGTGATGTGGAGGCAGAGACAAGGACTCATTCACCAGCATGTCTATCTGAATCTTCGAGTGAATCAATGAATCCAGATTAATTGAAACGCCTCCCTCAAAAATAAAAAAAATAATAAAATTTAATAATGTAGAAAAACACTTAGGAAGACAGACAAGGTCAACCTCTGTGTGCCAGAGGTACATTTACACACTGTCATATGCTCCTTTTATTATGTTTTGGTCAGTTCCTAATAAACTACAGTCTTGACTTGGATAGCCTATTTAGTCTCATGACACCTAGCTTTGATAGCCTATTTTTTTAGTCTCATGACACCTAGCTATCTTTTCTTTCACAAGAATGGATTTTCCAGAACAGATAATAAGACATATTCTACTAGTATATCATATAGAGCTTTGACAGATAAGACATATTCTACTAGTATATCATATAGAGCTTCGACAGATAAGACATATTCTACTAGTATATCATATAGAGCTTTGACAGATAAGATGTATTCTACTAGTGTGTCATATAGAGCTTCGACAGATAAGATGTATTCTACTAGTGTGTCATATAGAGCTTCGACAGATAAGACATAGTCTACTAGTATATCATATAGAGCTTCAACAGATAAGACATATTCTACTAGTATATCATATAGAGCTTCGACAGATAAGACATATTCTACTAGTATGTCATATAGAGCTNTTCTACTAGTATATCATATAGAGCTTCGACAGATAAGACATATTCTACTAGTATGTCATATAGAGCTTCGACAGATAAGACATATTCTACTAGTATGTCATATAGAGCTTCGACATTGCTGCCCTGACACAGTAACCCTGTGAATGTCAAGGCTAGCTTCTTCCAACTCCACTGCTCTGTTACTACTTGCGCTGTAATTAATCTGCTATACAATCACGACAGTTGGTTTCAAAGCTCTCTCATAGTTATAACTGTGGGTAAGATTATTTGTGTTTGGGAAGCCATGAAGTCTTACAAACCAGAGTTGTTTGTATTGGAAGAATTCTTTGATATTATAATTCTTTAATTCTCAAAATATATAATCTTACATTAGTCAGAATGAACTATACTGAAAGACAAAATATAGGTTCCTATTCACATATCACCATCAAATAAAGTCTAATCTAAAGGGATAAAATTTAGGTACTTAGAATTTAACACACACACACACACACCACACAACATTCTTGTTTAGTCACTTCACTATGTTTGAATAAAAATGAATGACTTTAACAATTAAATTTTAGTTAAATATATATANATATATAGCATTTTGCTTGAGTGATACAAGACATGATTCATCACTGGAATGATGAAGTGGCTGTTATGGCAAGGTGAGGGGCACACAACTGTGAGACAAGCATGAAGGAATGTGAGGATGGAAATTATGTGTATTAAAAACATTATATATATGAACGATGGCTTTGTATTAACTCAGGCAAAATGAAATTGCTGTCCGTCTCATGGGTTCCATGTAACTATAGCCGCTACCAAGTAAAAGGCCATGGGCTTATCCGAGTACAGTGCAACTAAAACCTTATGTTAGATGACTTCTACCTTTTTTATGAGTTCTCTGAGCATTTCATGCAATGTCTTTTGATCATATTCACCCTCTTTCCTCTAACCTTCCCAAGACCGACACCTGTGGGAGCACATCCCAAGAAGGAGTTATGTGAGGGTAATTCAGAGTGCTTGTGAGAAAATCCCAAGAAAACAAGGATCTTGTGACCCCAGTTTCTTCAAATCATGGATTTCTTCATGGAATGCATTTGCGCTCCTCCCGGGTGTAGTAGAGAGAAGTTAGTCCGCTTCAGATTATCCATTACAACTGGCTATTGTTATTCGTGTATGTAAACTCTATGAAATTTATTTTTTTGCCATGTGTGGCTTGGTTTCCTGATTACACACTTTACTCCTGTGGCTCCACTTAACCCTCAAAGTGTAAATTGTTTGGTGCTCTGAATAAAGTTGGCTATTGCACCAGCCTTTCATCTGACTCCATTTCCCCAGGTCCAGGACCTCTAGAGCAGTGTCATTCCCTTACCTTTCCACCTAACTTCGTGTCATTTTTTCATATCTAGGCCAATTTGTGTTGTCTAACTATTCAAAGCTGTGTTTCCTTCCGGAACGTGATTAGCTTCTCGGGGTTTAAATTTTTAGAGAAAACTCTCTCTTGCTCCTCTGAGCCAAGAACTTCGAATAGTGCCATGGACGGAAGTGGAATTGCACACTCAGCTTCCCTCAGCGTGTGGTGTTTGGTCTGGTTTAGGTGTTCACAGGTCTCGTACATGCTATCACAATCTGTGAATTCACACGGGCAGATGCTCTGTGGTGTTCATAATGCTGTCTCTGTGTAATCATTTAACACTTCAGCTCTGACACTCTTTCCTTTTCTTCCACAATGATCTCTGGGCCTTTGGAGGGAGGAAAGTGGTATGTATGTCCAAGGTAGGGCTTGACATTCTGCATTCTCTTATTCCCTACAAGTTGGCCAGCTGGGTCTCTGTGTTGATCATAATCTATTGCAAGCAGAAGCTTCTCTGATGAGGTTGAGAGACGTTTTAATCTATGCACATCATGATTAATTATTGGAGTTGATTTACTAATTTGCTGGTATAACAGAATATAATACTAGTAAGTTCTCTCCTAGGGTCTGTGATCTTGTAACCATAAATTCTTTGCCACATATAATGCTGTGCCAATACGAACATCAGATTGTAGAACATAAATGTAATTAAAAAATGGTTGTTTATTCCCATGGCACCTTTCCACTAGGAAGGGATGCGTTGCCAGGGCCGTTACTAGTTTAGCTCCTAGGGTTTACACCTGAGTAAAACTAAAAGTTCCTTATCTAATACTGCAGGTGCATAGTGACTTTCAATACTATAAAAGTTACTCAGTAGGAATGAAACTTCAAAATATATGCTACCAGGATTTGTCCTTGTTTTACAACTCAGGTCTGTGGTGCCTTCAGAAATAGGGTCTCACTGCCAGTTTCTAGAAGCATTTTATGAGCTCATTTAATAACATACAACAACAACAACAACAAAAAACGATGCCGTTCCTAGAATTCAGACAGGATCTTTGCGAATCATTGGAATTTGTCACAAGAGTTGAAATCGGCTGAAGACACATACTCAGGATATCTGTCAGTGAGTGGTGACTGCAGCACTCTTCATCATCGATGGTGTATGAGCTCGGCAAAGGTCCAGTCCCGTGAAGGACTTCACTTCAGGAGAGCAGCAAGCATGACGCTGAGTGCTGTCACAGGGCTTAGCCACTGCCACTGCCTCTGAATCACGGGCAGCTCGCCGTCACAGTGGTCATTATTTGTCAGCTGTGGAGTAGCACAGATTCCTAGAAATTTGGCCTGATAGCAAGATTACCGATCTTTTTCTTCCATTTCGTTTGGTTAAGAATAAAATATACATTTATAATATGAACAATATTTAAAGCATCGTTGAAAGGCTGACTTTAGAGTCATCTTACCTCAGCTTATTTTTTAAAGGGCTACATTGGACTGGCAGGTTTTCATAACTCAGAAACTCAGTTAATTCTATTGAAATTAGTTTATGTAAGGAAACAACACAGTCATTTTACTTATCCCATTAAACTCCCAGTTGTATAAAAGGATAAAAGGAAACGGGGTATTGGGGGTGTCTTAGAATTTTTAACCCTGAATGTCCCTGTTCATCTAATAATTTCTTTTTATGTTTTCTTGGAGCTTCTCTGATTCAAGTCTACCTTAAACACAGTTTTCTATTTATTACAGTAACTTCACTAATTATGGAGATGTTATTATGATCCTGTTATGACTATGAATAACGCTTCTCTGCACACATTGACTGTGGCTTTATATTATCTGTAGCTTAGTTTCAACATAGTCACTTAAATCTTGGATATAGTACAATCTAGCACTGTGAGAAAGTATATTTTAGTAATGTGAAATGTCATTTATTGAGGTATCAGATCAGAATTAATATCCATTGAATCAATCTGTCTAAATAATGGCAAGCAATGGATCAGATTCCTGTGCTGAGGATAGTAACTCTTTGCTCTATACTCTAATTTCTCTAAGTCAGGGACATTAGTAAAACCATAAGAGTAGCTATCTCACCTTCTTAGATTGCTGCCTTTACAAAAGGACTGGGTATTTAAGAAAACCCTTCTGAATCAACTGTCTACATTCTGGAAAGCATTCTTGTAGAAATACTAAATCAAGAGAAAGGAGACCCAGGGTTGGCAAGTAATTCTTATGATAGTTGTACTTTGCTCTTAATGCCGCTGTGTTATGGAGACAATGCAGAGGAAGGTACCTACAGTCTGATGCAGGAATGTTTCCTCACACAGTGGATAAATGGATTTCATATCCTAACAGTTTCACTTTTTTTTTACCAATCTATCTGCTTGAAAAATATGTGTATATCCTGTGCCTTTGCTTATTTTAAATAGAATTTACTCAGAAGGGCCTAATGGTAGACATTATATAGTACAGTATTCTGAGAGTACGGTATGGTACAAGTTAGTATAATATAGTATTGTATAATATAGTGTCTTAGAATTTCTATAGCTGTGAAGAGATGTCATGGCCATAATAACTCTTATAAAGGAAAACATTTAATGGGGTGGTTTACAGTTCAGAGGTTCGGTCCACTATCATCATGGTGGGACATGGTTATGTGCAGGGAGACATGGTGCTGAAGTTGAGATTCTTACATCTTGACCTGTAAGCAAGTGAACTGAGACACTCAGTGTGGCTTAAGCATCTATGAGAACTCAAAACCTGCCTCCACAGTGATACACTTCCTTAACAAAGCCACACCTTCTCCAACAAAGCCACACCCCCTAATAGTGCAAGTCCCAATGATCTTAAGGGGGCCAACTAATGCATATAGTAATGAAACAGACCACCCATAAATTTCTATATCTTTAAAAGTTAGAGTTTTTCAAAAGAAATCATAGGTTAACTAAAAATGTGAGGAGAAAACCTCTTTGAAACTGGAGAATTTAAAAGTATGCATGCATGCTGAAGAGGTTTGGAAATGTGCTCATGCCCAGAAAGGACACATGTTCAGAAGAAGCCACATTTTCACTCTTTCTTCAGTAGAACATGAAGACTAATAGCATCATCCAAACAGCAGACTGCTAATATGTTAATGAGTTCCCCCTGAGTCGTTTTCTAAGGCCTGAATATTCCATTCCCTCTTCTCCCATCTCCTCCTCTGTCCGTGTCCTCTCTCCCATTCCTTTTACCCCTCTGTGTCTCTGTATCTTTCTCCCTCTTGTCTCTTTCCCCATATCTTCCATTTTCTCATTACTTCTCTTTCGTGTTTTTCTCTTGACCATTGTTGATCAAAGAAAACTGTATCAAATGCTGAATAAATATAAGTTGAAGGAATACACTGCAGAGATCATAAAGGCAGTGACGAAAGTCTAAACAAAACCTCAAACTATACCCCAAAATAGTTACCATATGTTGCAAGCAAAGAAACATTTTTTAATGCAATGAAGTGATTTACAAGGTTGTCACTTGATAGTGTTTAACATATTCAATTTTATGTAACACACAGAGAGAGAGAGAAAGAGAGAGAGAGAGAGAGAGAATGAGACATACATACATAATGACAGAAAAAAAGAATAAGAAAATATACCCTACTTAAAGAAGTTCTTAGTGGACCACAGATAAAATATTTATTGGAAAAATTCTTTAAATCAACTATCATCTTCTCAGAGTGCTAAATTAATCTATTGACAAAAAACTTTCGAAGGAAATAATGAATAGGATAACTCAGGATAACATTATCAATGGAAATTATGAAAAGAAAGCAAGTAGAAAGTTTAAAGCCAAATTGTCTCAGAACTGATGCAAAAATGATCTGAAGTTTTTCAACAGTCAGTTTAAGCAGACAGAGAAGAGGTAAACTTACGAAGATGAAAAAAAAAGAAGTCACTGATAGAAACCAAGAAATTTATAATAAAACACTAAGTACATCACCATATGTAGAGTGGGAGTCCTGGTAGGAGAGGAGGAAAAGCAAGAAAAAAAAGTTTGAAAAATAGTGACTGACAATTTCAGAGAATGAAATGAAGGTCACAGTTGATTGGTTATATGTGTAGGTAACCTTTAGTTGGGTATTTTGTAATGAATCAGTCTGTATTGTAAGGCAGACATACAAATTCAAATTGTAGTATAAGAGAGACTCGCCATGATACCTCTTCTGTGTCTACCAACCATAGTGTTCCAGAAGAGACAGCTGACAGAGTAGGTGCTGATACCTGAGTCCCTATTGCTGAAGACACCATGTACTTCAGATGCAGAGCCCAAGGTCTCCTGATTTGGAACTGACCTGCATGCTTCTTCCCTGAAGACTAGCTATCATGGTCCCAGAAAGCATCATGCAAGGTCCCAAAAGAGATAAACAATTAACCAGTTCTACCCAGCTATGAGACCTATGAACCACAACAACTAGTGCCACACACACATACCTCGGCAATAACCAACAGTTTTCTAATTAAACTTACAACACATGCCACAATAGAAAACATACCTGATGACGGAAATGTAACCAAGCACCCAAGACTAGTGACATCATGGGTCTTGAATGAAGGAGAACCTACACTTGCTGCTTTATCTCTAGAGAGATTGTAAATATTTGTTATATTACCACAGAAAAGTATGGTCCACACCTCACCAAAGAAACCTCTCTTTCCACGATGGGTGGGGGTGTTCAGAAAGCCATAACCAATTAGAATGCGGAGCTTTGGAGCCCAGTGTCAATGACTATCTACAAAACAACCCCTCACTTAAGGCTTAAGAAAATTGCAGAAAAGGGAATTTAAGTATTGTAAGAGGCAGGGGAATAGTGAGTTTGTTGTGAGATTGTATCTATTGGCAATGTTGGAAGCAATGCCTATAAAGTCTCACTCACATGACTGCCTCCATGAGTTGAACATGAACAACTAAAGTATAATGTGTGGGCTTCTCCTCTGTATGTTGTGAACATGTTTTATTACCATTGGTCAATAATGAAGCTTCTTTGGCATTTTGCAGGGCAGAATAAATCCAGGAAAGAAATCTGAACATATATATATATATATATAGAGAGAGAGAGAGAGAGAGAGAGTAGGTAGTAGGTGGAATCAAGGAGATGCCATGTAGCTGGCAAAGGAGACAGATGCCAGAAATTTACCAGTCGGTCACAGTCTCATGATACACAGATTAATAGAAAAGGATCAACACAATATGTTAGAGTCAACTAGAAATATGGGTGAGTCATTGGCAAAGTAGTGTTGTAACTAATATAATTTCTGTGTGATTTGGGTCTGGGCAGCTGGGAAACAAAAGAACAGTCTCTGCCTACAAAATGGTGCCCACCTTCTCAGACATGGATAGACATGAGACCTAGAAAAGATTAAGAAAAATAAGAAGACCTCTAGATCCATAGAAATGGGAGCCTGCAGAGCTTCTTGTTGCCATGTATTTTCAAATAGACTGCTGGCAGTGAGCAGAGGCATGGCTCCTTTTAAAAGAAGGTTTCCGGACTCAGCATTAGCAGCAAAACCCGGCACAGCTTCTTTAAGAAATGACAGCTTTTTGGTTCATGCTGTAAGCATGAATTCTGTTTCTTTTTGGAGGTCCGGTACTTAAATGGGGTTTGTGAGTAGCATGCTGCTAGTTGCTTAATGGCTGCTGCGTCCTCGGAGCTGGAGCAGTGAGCATGATTTGCAGAGGCAGTGAACATACTTCCACCATGTTGGATGGGGCAAAGCCTACAGGCAGGGCCAGGGTGTTGGTCCTAGCCATGCCTAGTCAGAAAATGATTGCAGACACACAATAAAGACAGAACAGGTTACAGTGTGTTTAAAAATGTATATAGGCTTGGGAGATAGAGGAAAAGGAAAATATATATATATATATATATATAGTTATAAAAAGAAGTAAATAGTTTTTTAAATAAGAGTACAGACAGACATAGATTAAGGGAGTAAAGATAATCAATATTAAAATGTAATAGAGTAAAATAAGCCATATAAAGATGGGAAATACACAGAGAGTCTGGATTCTGCATATTATGGTGTTTTCTTTGAATTCTTTGACTGTAGAGAGACATTTGATTTTGGGAGCTGCTAAGTTAAACCAACATAAAGGTATCTTGACTTCAAAATTTGAGTTTGTAAAAGAGGTTCTGCTTTTATTTCCACAGAAAATGAAAGTCTGTGGATTCCTTCCAGGTTAGTGTAGTTTGATGGAAAAAGACCCACTGGGAGGCCTCCATGAACCCTAAAAATACTTTGTACAACAAACAACAGGAACCTATTTGGAGAAAACTATACCCAAATTTCAAAAATGATGGTTCATCAGTGTTTGTTTTCATTTAAAGGGGGATATGATATAGAGATGACTACTTTGCATTACTATGGATCTTGTTCTATTATTACAAATTTAATGTGGATTTTGTTCTAATGTGTATATGTATTTCTGCTCTTGTTTAAGGTATTGTGTTTGTACAGTTCATTCAAAATGTAATACTTAAATAAAAATTATGGATTAATAAATTGTCATTTATAATAGTCACATTAATCACGTTTTCTAGATGTGCAAAAATATATTTCAGTTGGATAGGTATTCTTCAAACCTTTCAAAAACCTAAAATATATGACATTTAAAGTGTTACAAGAACTTAGACTTTTCTTGTCAATGAGACATGTCTGCTTCTGGCAGCACCAATTATTTAAAGAGGATGATGGGCTTTGGAGAGGCTCCTTATAGAGTTTGCTAGCCATTTGGGCAAGAAATTGTTTTTGCCTGAACTGCTTCACAGTATGTTATAAAAACTGGACATGCAGGACCCACAGAAAAATGATTGCTGAACTTGTCAAATATGAGGTTCCTGCTTTATGAAAGTATCTTCCAGACATTCTGCAGGACACAGGAGGAAGTGACTGACAAAGGACCAATGTAGGTAAAACAGTCTTTCCAATTTCCTGCTTCATGGAAAAGTCTGCTGGATACTATGGGACTGCAGGCTGAAGAAGGAAGGCCCCACATTACAGAAAAACTTTGGGTGACTATCCAGTCAGCAAGATGTCTCTGTGAAGTCCAGAGCTTTGAAAGTTGCTTACAATGCCCTTCATGTCTACTTAGATAATATTATATGTTTCTGGGGTTTTTGATGGAGTTGGAGATATAATTTTCCTTAGTTATGATAAAAGATGAATTAGATATGAAACTTGAGACTTACAAAGATAGAATAGATGACAGAATATTTTCTTTTATTTGTCAAATGTAAGTAAACTAAATACTGTAGTTATAATTCTTGCTTGATTACTATTTTGTTACATGTGATTTTACTATGTTAAAACCTTTCTTTCATTTTGACAGAAAAGGAGAGATGATATGGGATTCTCCTTAGTATGCTGTGAATATATTTTCTTACCATAGATTAATAAAGAAGCTGCATTGGCATATGATGGAGCAGAATAAAGCCAGGCAAGAACTGGATATATAGAGATTAGGTGGAGTCATGGAGATACCATGGAGCTGCTGACGAAGACAGATGCCAGAACTTTACCAGTAGGCCACAGCCTCTTGGTGATACACAGATTAATAGAAATGGGTTAATTCAAGACATAAGAGCTAGCTACAAATATGCCTGAGTCATTTGTCAATCAGTGTCACAATTATTATTATTTGTGTTTGATTATTTGAGTATGGTTGACCAGAAAAGGAAAGAGCAGTCTCTGCCATCAATCTACTCCACTCTTTATATGGCAGCCAGGACTAAATCATGATTATAAATATTTTTATGCAATTGAGATATCTACAAAGCATTATATAACTAACCATAATTGTATCCCCAAAACTGACCCAATGGCATTGGATTTCATTTTGCTGTTGTTGTTTCCTTTTTTCTTTTATTTTAAATAAGCATTTCCCCCCACATAATAAATGCTGACTGTGGTTTGCCTTCCCTCTACTCCTCCAGGTCCCCGTTATTTTCCTCCCCATCCAGATCTACCCTCTTTCTGTCTCTAATTAGAAACCAAACAGACTTCTAAAGAGTAATAACAAAGTAAATAAAATAATCAGATAAATAAAGTTATATATCAAAACTAAATATATTGTAATCAGAAAAAGCAAGCAAACAAACAGAAGGAAAAGAGTATGAGGCATAAGAATGAAAGATCCACTCATTTCCACACCCAGTAGGTCCAGAAAAACTCTAAAATGAAAGTTACAATACATGTGCAAATATCCCGTGCAATAAAACAGAGAAAATATATAAAAATAAATATATGATAAAAATTTTAAAAATGCCCTGACATGATATTAAAACACAAGGGAGCTTCAAAGACATCAAAGTTAATTTTCTGGTGGCCTTCTACTTCCGGGCAGGCAACCTTCCTTTATGAGTAGTTTGCTACTCAGTGACTCCTTTGGAGAAAACTATTAAATTTTCATCTTCAAGTGTCTGTTAATTGGAGATAGGTTCTGGGTGAGGAATGGGGGTGTGTATCACGTCTTTTTTCAGCTGTAGGACATCATTTGATGTAGACCCATGAAGGCACTGCTGCATACTGCTTCAGTCTCTGTGAGATAATATGTGCATCAATTCCATTGTTTTAGAGGGCTGTGTTTTATTGGTGTTCTCTATGCTGGCTTTTAAACAATTTCTACCTCCTTTTATACAGTGTTCCCTAAGCCCTGAGGGGAGGAATTTGATGGAGTTGTCTCATTTATGGCAGAGTGATGCCAGGTCCTCACTCTCTGCTTTTTCTGGCTGTGGGTCTTTGTATTTGTTCCCAAAATTACAGGAAGATGTTGCTTTGAAGGTGGCTGAGCCTGTGAATGGCACTGGTCAATGAGTATTCCAAATGTCATTAGGATTCACTTTACTGCTACGTTCTTTTTCCAAGCAATAGTATTTGGTTTTGCTCTATGTTCCTGGGCTAACTTGTCTTGGATTCTTAGTCACCAAAGCAATGTCAGGTATGGGTTCTATCTTGCGGAGTGTGCCTTAAAACAAATCAGATATTGGTTTATTTCCACAAACTTTGTGCCACCATTTTCTAGCATATCTTACAGGCAGGACATCATTGTAGATCTAAGAGTTTGTGACTGGGCTGGTGTTTATATTTCTCCATTGGTAACATGCATAATACTTTCTGGTACCAAAGACATCAGTGCACAGGGATAAAGGTTATAAATAAGCACCAGATTGACTTTTCCATGTTTAATGAACTCTACAGGTGCTATGTTGAACAATCAGGCATTGCAATCAGTTTGTGGAGAGCAAACTACAGTTTTGAAATCAGTCTGGTTTTAGGGGGTTTCAATGGACCCCTTTGGTCAACAACTCAATTAGATGCAACCCTTTCCTAGTACTAGAAGGTTTATTTTGTGAAAGGAAATGTCTATCTGGGGCCATCTTTACCATTATTTGCCAATTTCACTTAGATTGCATTCAAGCACACACACACACACACACACACACACACACACACACACATTAAAAAGCCTCTACTGTATTGTTTTCATTGAACCAATCAAATCACCCTTATTTTTAGCTGTTTCTTCTTGTATTTTCTGCCTTGTCCTTTTTTCTCTCCCTACTTGATCATCCCATCCATATCCATCCATCCATCCATCCATCCATCCATCCATCCATCCATCCATCCATCCATCCATCCACTGTACATTCTATTTTCCTTTTCTGGGGAGTTATGCCTGTCTTTCCTACTCCCTTAATCTGTACTTAACATCTACGGTTTTAGGAACTTATGCTTGGTTATCATTGACTTAATAGTTACTAACCACATGTAAGTGAATACATACCACATATTTCTTTCTAGGTCTAGGTTGCCTCACTCAAGATAACATTTTCTCAGCACCATTTATTTACTTGAATGTTTCATAATTTTCATTTTTAAATGGGCGAGTAATATATCATTATATAAATGTACCATATTTGTTTATCTATTCTTCTGTTGAGGGACAGATAGGTTGTTTCCTATTTCTTGCTATTATGAATAGAGTAGCAATGGACATGATTGATCAGGTATCCTTATGGTAGAATGAAGTGTCATTTGTTATATGCTCAAGGATGGTATAGTGTGGATACTGAGGTAAATCCATTACTATATTTCTGAAGAATCACCACATTGATGTCCATAGCAGCTACATTGGACAAGTTGGCAGTCCTAACAGCAATGGATGAGTATTCCTCTTGCTCCACATTAATGACTGTTACTTATTTTACTGAATTTATTATTCGGATAGTCTTAATATGAAATCTCAAGATAGTTTTGATTTGCTTTTCCCTGATGACCAAGGATTTTGAACATTTCCTCAGTGTTTCTTGGGCAGTAGTGTTTTCTCTACTGAGAAATCTGTTTACATCTGTGCCCCACTTTTAATTGCATTATTTTCTTAGTATCTAGCTTTTTGTGTTCTTCATATACTTTAAATATTACCCCTCTGTGGATGTGTAGTTTGGTCTTTATGTGGTTTGGACATCAGAGCAAGTATGTCCTCATAACTTTTGGTGATATTCCTTCTGTTTTGGTTTTGTGGAATAATTTGGGAAATATTGGCAATAACTCTTCTGGGAATGTTTGATAGAATTTTTCACTAAAACCATGAGATCCTGTGCTTTGGGGACTGGTAGACTTTTACTTACCATGTTACTGCTTCTTTTCACTAAGGACTATAGTTAAATTTAAATTGTGTATCTGTTCTTGACTTAACTTTGCTAGTAGTATGTATCAAGAAAATTATACATTTCTTTGATATTTTACATTTGTTGGAGTACAGATATTGAAAGCATTGTCCTTATAATTATCTGGATTTCCTCAGGACCTATAGTAATGCCCCCATTTTCATTTCTAATTGTTATTTGGATTTCTAATTAATTTGAATATTTCCTTTCTGCCGTTTAGTTAACTTAATGAAGGGTTTCTCAATTGTATTGAGTTTTCCGAAAGAACCAGCTCTTTGTTTTGTTGGAAATTTGTATAGATTTTTGCTTTGGATTTTCTCCCCTGTTTTATTGATTTCAGCCCTGAGTGTGGTTGTTCTTTCATATCTATGACTTCAGAATTGATTTCTTCTTTCTGTTACCAAATTTTTCATGTATGCTGTAAAGTTACTAGCATCAGATCTTTCCTTTTTTTTTTAATGTAGGCACTTAGTGCTATGAACATTTTTAGAAAATGCTTTCAGTGTATTCCATATGCTTGGGTATGTTGTATATTTCCTTTAATTCTAGAAAGTCTTTAACTTCTTTCTTAATATTGTTTTGACCCATTTTGCACTCAGTAGTAAGTTGTTCAGTTTCCATCAGAGTGTAAGCTTCTGTTGTTTCTGTTGATGTTGGTATCCAGTTTTAATCCCTGGTGGTCAGACAGAAGACAGGGTGTTAATTCTATATTTTCCTGTCCATTACATCATGCTCCATGTTTGAGAATCTGGTCAGTTTTGGAGAATGTTCCACAAGGTGTCAAGAAGACAGTGTATTCTTTTGTACTTTGGTGAAATATTCTTGAATATCTGTTAGGTTCATTTGGTTTAGAATATCAGTTAGCATCAACATTTCTTATTTAGTTTTTCTCTAGTTGACTGTCTATTGGCAAAAGTGGAATATTGAACTTTCCCACTATTGATATGTGAAAGTCAATATGTCATTTAAACCATAATAGTGGTTTTTAAAATAAATTTGATTGCCCTTGCATTTGGTGCATAAAAGTTAAAATGTACATTGCCCTCTTGTATTTTTCTTTTGATGAGTATGTAGTCTCCTTTCATACCTCTTATGATTAATTTTAGTTTGAAGTCTATTTTGTCAGATATTATAGTGACTATGTCAGCTGCTTCTTAGGTTTATTTGCTAGGAATATCTTTTTTTTTCATCATTTTACTCTGAAGTGTTTTCTATCTTTAATGTCGAGGTGTGTTTCTTGTATGAAGCAAAGATGGATCCTGTTTCTGCCTCTATTCTATAATTCTGTCTCTTCCTTGGGAAATTTAGACTACGATCTTGATAGATATTAATGATGGTATTTGTTGTAGTGGTGGTGGGTGGTAATGTTGTATTCTGTATGTGTTTGCTTTCCCTCTTTTGTTGGACTTGATTATTTGTTCATTTTGTTTTCTTGTTTGTGTTTAATATCTCTAGGTTGATATTTTCCTTATAAACATAATTTCCCTTCCCTTTCTGTACTGCTGGGTTTATAAAAAATATTACTTAAATTTGGTTCTATCATTTTTCCAACTATGGTGATTGAAAGTATAATAATCTGGGATGGAATATGTTGTGTCTTTCAGTCTCTAGAACATCTGTCCAAGGCCTTCTGAGGACATTGAGAACTCAGACCTGCCTTGTACGTTGCTTGATATTTTCCCCCTGCAGCTTTCAATACTAATCTTTGTTTGTTTAATGTTTTGATTATTGATTGGTGAGGAAACTTTCTTTCCTAGTCTAATATATTTGGCATTCTGTCTGTTTCTTGTAAGTTGATTGGCATTTCCTTATTTAGATTATGGAAATTTTCTTCTATGATTTCATTGAAAATATTTTCTATACTTTGACCTGGATTTCTTCCCTATCCTCTATTTCCTTTATTCTTAAGTTAGGTCCCTTTTTTTTTCTGTCCCAGATTTCCTGGATGTTTTGTGCCAGAAGTTTTTGTATTTAACATTTTCTTTGACAAAGATATCAGTTTTCTTTATTTCTTCACTCTATGAGATGTCCTCTTCCATCTCTTGTATTCTGTTTGTGAGACTTATTGGTAAGGTTTCTTTCTGAGTTCCTAAAATTTTCATTTTCAGATTTCCCTCAGTTTGAGTTTTGTTTATTGACTCTATTTCTACCTTCAGATCTTGGCATACTTTATGTATTTCCCTCCATTGTTTGTTTGTGTTTTCATAGTTTTTTTAAGTAATTTACTCACTTTCTTGTTAATGATCTCATGTTCATAGAGATTGTTTCAAGGTCTTTTCTTTTCCCTCAAGTGAATTTGAATGCAATTTATGCCCTGGTAATACTAAAGTATGCTTGGGCAGCTCATTTGTAATGGTTCTGTTGAACTTGTCCATGTTGGGTTTCATGGTCTAAGTTGATAAGAACAACTGACCAGGTCTCTTTCTCAAGAGGGCACCAGATCTCATCACAGAAGGTTGTGAGCCACCTTGTGGTTGCTGAGAATTTAACTAAGGACCTTTGGAAGAGAAAGTAGTTCTGTGATCCACTGAGCCATCCTTGCCCTGTATTCTCAGATTTCTCTTGGGGAAAATGGCACCTTCCATCAGAGCCTATACCATTTAGGACAATGAAAAGGTATAGTATAGATGATTAGAGGTTACTATTGGAACATAGATCATTACTTTCTTCAATCATGGTGCCTCATAGGAGGTTCTGGGGTAGGGTACATATGAACTCCGTTTTTAGTAAGGCATAGTAGTATCCTATGATGAAGCAATGATGTCAGAAATGGAACATGAGCAACAGAGACATATTTCTCTTCAGCAGTGTAAGACCTTTGAGGAAACTCTTTCTGTAGTAAGAATGAGTATGACCCTTTTACTTAAAACAATGGGATATTATTTGAGAGAAATGAACTTTTGGGAAGCAACCAGTGTGTAAGGATTATTTCTGCTCATAGTTTAAGTTATAAATAAGACTCACAATCTCTATCTCCTTGTTGAACTTTAGCTAAGTAAACCAAGACTTCACTAGTTAAGTATTCTGTTATGGTCGTGTTCCTCATCAGCTGGTGAAGCCAAAATAAGAGCAAAGTTTACAGACACTAAAATCCATGACTTTTCTGTGGAATCAGCTGACTTCTTCAATTGAGATTACTTTTTGGTTGGCCATATTTGTTTATATATTATGATTTTCAAAAGCTACATTTAAGTACTTTAGCAACTAAACATTTGACATTCTAATTTTACCAAGTCTTTATTGCTCAAAAATTTTTAATCTAGTTGTTTATTATGACACTAGGACTAAGAACCTTATGAGGTATAATTATATGTAGCTCTTTCTTTGGTAATAGAATTGTTTCAGGTTTTCAGCATTTCAAAGCATGATGGTTTAAATCAGAAATGTTCTGCATAAGATCATAACACATAAATAAGACCTGTTCAATATATATATAATGAAACTTGTTATGTATGCCTTCAGGGATGATCATTTGATATTGGATAACCAATTATTGTGTTCTTCCCTGGGGAAGGCTATTATTTCTCTGTCTCTTAGCATTCCTTAGTTGCCTGTAGATATTTTTATATAATTAAGACCTCCTGAGCTTTCCACATTTGCATTAAGAAGCCTATATGTCTAATCCTTCATAACATGCAAGCTACCCAAGAGGGAAGCAAACAACAGTCCTATCCAGCTTTGATATCTAGGAATCACAAAAATGACCAGCATGACAAGTAAGCCTGAAGAAACTTCCTTGTGCAGCAGAGAGAGAGAGCAGTACTGAAAATTACAACCAATGAAAATACAGAATCGTAGAGCGGAAACGTATTGAAAACATCTAAAGCACAATTCCTGCACCTAACATCATCATAGATGAAGAAAAAGAATCAGTGTAGGAGTCACAGGAATGGGAGTTTGAGGTTGGATTTCCTAGGAATTTCAGAAACTACACCCACAAAGTCTCACTATCAGAACTGTCTAAGCATTTGTTGTTGGCTTTTAGCCATATTCCAGTGAGAATTGGGAGGGATTAGTAGACACATTTGAAGACTAGAATACAATCCTTAAAAAGAAGCCAAGCCACTACCATTTCAGAAATCATCCAGAATAAAATAATTGAAGATTATAATGGTTTATTTTTAAGTATGAGAGAGGCAGAGTACTCCACTTAAACAGAGATATCTAGAGAAGTATTTTCTTAGATTCAACTATGCATACACTTAGAGATCACTGTAGCTGTTCAGGGAACTTTGCTACTGCTTGAGTTGGCAGAAAAATGCAGCGCTGTCAATGCCAAGTTGATTTTATAACATGTAAAATGTAATAGTTTTTCCCTCAAGGAAACTTTTGTGAAGATTTCTCAGGGAGATCCATAAGGCCAAGGACTGTGTCCTGGGCTTAGATTTCTTCTGGAGAGGTATCGAGAGGGTTGTGGTAGTAAAGCCCAAGCTAAAATGGAATAAGCCAGCTGGGAAATGGCACATCCTTTAAATCCCATCATTCAGGAGGCAGAAACTGGCAGATCTTTGTGAGTTTAAGGCCAGTCTGGTTTAAAGAGTGAGTGCTAGGACAGGCTCCAAAGCTGCACAGAGAAACCCTGTCTCGAAAAACCAAAAACCAAAACCTAAACAAACAAAACAACAACAAACTGGACAAGCATTTGGGTGTAGTATTTTAAAAGCTTTTGGCTGAAGAAGTTCCCACATGGAACTTGTTAGGAGCATGGAATATCTGCTAGGGAAAACTCCCAATAAATTGAGTGAAATTAGAGTTTCTAGTAGTTTGATCTAGTTTAATGAAGTCAAAGTGAACTGAGTTTTCATTCTCAGCTCTTCGCAGTTCCTTTCCCTGCCTGTCATCACCTCTATAGGGACCCTGTCAGAATTAGAAATGTAAAAGTTAGAAATTCTTATATTAGGGAAAGACAAGTATGGTGATCTTCTTATTTGTGATGGAGTACGGAAATTAAATAACTTTATCAATCAAATATAAAATCTATCTCCTTTGACGATCTCTGCTGTATTAGAATAGTGTTAAAGACACACTGAGACCATGGGGAAAAGGTCTTCAAATAAATCACCTTCAAGAAACAAAATAAGCTGCATGAATCCCAGGAAGAGCAGTGGTGTTCTGCACGAAGGACAGCAGATTGAGACACAGACAAGTGACAAAGTGGCTGAGGAGCAAATCATTGCAGGGCCAAAATTAGAAAGGCAGATCAATAAAGTCTATGCTAGATGCCCAGCTCTCAAGGCTACAGAAATATGTTTGCTAAGCACAAGAGGCAATGTGGTATTTCAAGCTCATCATGGAAGTGTCATTCAGAAGATTTGTGTCCTAATCCTCTTTTGACACATTGCCTCTGAAAATACAGATGATGGCTCAGGTTCCTGTTTGTTAGTCTGACTGTAGGCAAAATGTTGCAACCTAATGCAAAAAAAATTGTGACAAAGGTCAATAAAGTATTTTATTACTAATTTTAGACTAGGAAATGGGGTTGTAATAATTTTGATTCTTATTAATAACTTATAGTTAGTAGATTTAATAATTTAAATATTTTTTGATGAGTATGTCTTTGAAGATGGATTCCATAGGCTTTTGAGTCCTAGATTTGAAAGTTATTATTGGGTAATTATTGGCCAGTAGTAAGCCATGAGTTAGTCGGTGATAACAGCAAAAATGTAGAAATACGGAGGCCAGAGAGATGGCTCTAGGGCTAAAAGTGTGTACTGCTTTTGCAAAGCACCTGAGTTCAGTTCCCACTACATATGTCAGGTACTTCATAACTGCTTGCAAATCTAGCTTCAGAGGACTTTAGTGCTTCTGGCTTCTGCTTGAACCTGAGTTCACATGCACAGAGATACATGCATACCCACACACTTGCACATATTTCATAGTAAATCAAAACTCTAACAAAACTACAAACATGTATTGATCTGGGAATCAGGTTCATCTGGGCATGAGATAAAGAACATGGGTTATACAGACATGTCATTGGAGTCAAATCTCAACTGCATATTTGTTAGCTACATAGATCATTTGAATGAAATGTTTTCTACTTCCAAGGAAATTGAAATGATATAAGTTCTTATAGTTTGTAGTTATTAGAAGCGTTTAGTCATATCAAGTGCTAGAACTCGAAGAGCAGGTGTTGTGGCATGCCCAATGAACATAAAAGGATTAGATTGGAAAGCACACATGCTAAATTAAATAGTTTTTTCTATGATATTATAAAGCAAATGACACTATAGTAAAAAAAAATTGGAGAATAAAACACTTCAAGAATACATGTGCTGTAAAACAATATATGATGGGCTTTGAAGGATGGCACAGTGGGTCTACATCTTACTCTGGCATAAAAGCTTGGTTTGGTTCCTTGCACCGCTTCAGGTGGCTCACAATCACTTGGAAGTCCAGCTCCTGGAAACTGAACACCATCTTGGGGTCCAGGAGACACCCGTATGCATGAGACATACAATCAAACACATATACATATATAAAATAAAATTAAAATAATTCTAGATGTGAAAGAGATGGACACACTCTAAAAGCCTTTCTTTTACATTTTAAAGCAATTTAATGCGCTACCCATTCACTCTAGACCTGTCATTTTTGACCTTCTTTTCCACTATACATTAGGAAGTCAGAAGCTAGATAGACACATCCTCTCTGTCCCTGCAACATTTTTGTATTTCTTCATTGAATATTTATAATTCTCTGCTTTTCTTCCTTCAAAGGCTAGTAGATCTCAGAGAGTGTTTCATTGTTTATTTGCTTTTTGCTTTCTGTTTTTTTGCTGTTTTCCCCTGTGTTTCCTAACATCATTTGACACTTTCTGGATACATTTGTTTTGTGGTTGTGATAGCTGTAAGTGAGAATAGCAATAATGTTGCTTTGAAAATATGCTATATTGTTTAATCATTTATGAGATTTATGAAAATGTCTTATCACCTTGTATTGCCTTTGTATAACATATGGAAGAATTACAAGTGAAGATTTACTGGATTGCTGCATACATATTTCATATCATAAATAAAGTCACTAGGAAAAAAACGCTGGTAGCAGCTCTTTCATAGTATAACAATATGTTATGGAGATAATTGTCCTCAAAAGCCAATACATAGGGACTGATGATGAAAATATATGTGAGCAAAGTGCATACTATTAAATAAAGACAAGAAATAATTTAAACAGACTGATTAAAATGAGACTGCAGACAATGAACTCTTTCAGGTATACAGGGAACGCCTAAACTTTATTCTCTTGAGTTATTATATTCATCTGAGCAATTGTTATCAGTGAAAGTTATCTTATGTTGCAGACACTAATGTAAGCAAACTAATGCTTAAGAAAATAATCAGAGGGAGGCTAAGCATCAACCTTCTAAAATTATCTCTTATCTGTTTATCATCTATCTGTATCTGTCTATAAATATCTATCTATAGTCACATAATTATCTACACATGTTGCAATGAGTACTTATGCAAATTCAATAGGCAATGCCAATCTATGTTTAATATATACTATATATATAGAACTAATTTTCATATTTAATATCTCCACTTGCCATGTTATCACATAGGATAATATATGTTATCTAAAA
This sequence comes from Bramus lutescens, assembly GCA_001685075.1. Classification (NCBI taxonomy): domain Eukaryota; kingdom Metazoa; phylum Chordata; class Mammalia; order Rodentia; family Cricetidae; genus Bramus; species Bramus lutescens. The sequence continues at coordinate 125,432 of LOEQ01002547.1, forward strand.
ATCCCTGTTCATCTATCTTGTTCTAGTTATAAGTCTAGAGGCTAAATGAAGAGGTATTTTATTCCATCTGTAAAATTAACATTTCAAAGTGTGTCAGTGTCCACTGTGTTTGTCGACTTCATGCTGCTGAATTGAGTACTCATTGCCCATCGTTGAATCCTTTAAAATAATACTTTTATGAAATTTAAAGAGAGTTTTGAATAATTTTTTCTCCTTGTAGAATTATTATATTTTCTGGTAATCACAAATTTATAATTCATTGCATACATCTTAGGTGTATGAACATTGTAGTTTACTTCTTATTTCAATTCAAATGGTTTCTTACATACCACACCACACACATGCATGCAGGCACATGCACATGCATACCTATACCCATATATGCATGCATTCACACACACATGCACACACTTACACACACACATTGTAAGCTTTCAGTGAGCATAACAATCACCTTTTAAAAATATATTTGTATATTTTTATATAAATATATTTTTTATTTTATATGCATGTGTACATGTCAAAAAATATGCACCCGTGTGCACATAAAGTCCAGAAAATGGTAGCAGATTCCATAGAGATGCAGTTGTGAGTGGTCCTGAGCTGCTCATCATGGGTGCTGGGCACTGAATTTGGGTCCTCTGTAACAGCAGTGATTACTTTCCACCAACATGCTGTCTCTCCAGCCCTTCTTAATTAACTGCTAATAAAGAAAGATTATTCACATTTTATACTATTATTCTTACTCCAATGAAGTTAAGGATTTCAAATACACAGGCATGATGATACACACCTTTAATCCAAATACTTGGGAGTTGGCTGGATTTCTGTGTGATTTCAAAGTCCACTTGCCTCCAGTTCAGAAAGAGATAACACAGTGAAACCCTATATCATTTTTTTTAGAAATCAACATCTTTTATTCTTTAAATTGTCTTTTTAAAAATTATTTATTTATTCATTATGTATACAGTATTTTGTATGTGTGTATGCTTTCTGGCCAGAGGAGGGCAGCAGATCTCATTACAGATGGTTGTGAGCCACCATGTAGTTGCTGGGAATTGAACTCAGGACCTTTGGAAGAGCAGGCAATGCTCTTAACCTCTGAGCCATCTCTCCAACCCCCTTAATAGTCTTTTTGAGCTCTTCAAATTTCTTCATTAAACTGATGATAAATAACATAAAACTTTCCATAAAATTGGTCAAGATGTGGAGAATAAGAAGCTATGGAATGCTTAGCCCTATTGTCTAGATCACAGAACCGTCTGTCAGGGCTTTGGGACCATTGTGAAAGAGATGATAGAATAAATGTAAGATCCAAGGGGGAGAATTATATAAGAGTTTATCGTCTGGGAAGTCAAACACACTATTGTGGAAGGACCTACAGACAAAACTTTATGGACTAAACAAATTGGACTGGTAGGTATAGAATAAAAAGAAAGAAATAAAAAAGAAGATGAAAAATTGGGTTCACATTGAAGTAGAAATTGACTCTCAGACGTGCTGGGGGCATGAATATGATAAAAACACAATGTATGAAATTCTCTGAGGACTGATGAATATTTCTAAAATCAAAACTATTTCTATAAAAGAATAAAATGCAAATATAAACATATGCCGTTATATTGATGACTACTTACCACTCATAAAATTTCTAGTTCTAAAATAATTCACACGATATGTGTAAAATGTAAGTCAATATAGCATTCTATTTTGTAATACTGTGTTTGTCAACTTTCTATTGTTGTGGTGCACTACATAAGAAAAGTTAATCTCATACCATGGTTTCAGAAGTCTTGGCCCAGGATCTTTTGTATTCCTTTCTTCTGGACCATCAGAAGGACAATTGTCATGGTGGGGGGCCAGCAGTCAAAAGAAGCTGCTTACTCCATGGAGACTGTAGGAATGAAGAGAGGAAGGAAAAGGGAATCAATTGAGAGACACACAAAGGAGAGGAGTGGGGGCAGGGTGGGATTTCCAAGTACAAACACCAAAGAACTTTCATGTCAACTAGATTCAACTACTTAAGTTTCCACCGTATTCTAGAAGCTTATATGTTGTAGGGAGGCTGCTCGTTCATTCCTCAGCTGCCCAGACTCCTGAAATAATCACACAGAAATTATGTTATTTAAATTACTGCTTGGCCAATCACTAGCTAGTTCTTACATCTAGAATTAACCCATTCCCATTCTTTTATATTTTACCATGAGGCTCGAGGTCTACTGGCAATGGTCCAGCTGGCAGCTTGCATCTTTCCCCCTCTAGCGCCTACATGGTGTCTCTCTGACTTCGCCTTTCTCCAAGCACTCAGTTTAGTTTTCCTGCCTAGCTCTACTCTGCTCAGCCACTGTCCAAAGCAGATTCTTTATTAACCAATGGTATTCCTAGCATACAGAGGGGAATCCCACATCACCTATGAACTTGCAAAAAAAAACATATAAATTGATGTAATTAAAAAGGTTAGAGGTTGGTCCAATTGCTTCCTCAAAGCCCTAGTTCTGAATATTGTTGCTGGAGGGACCACACTTTTAAAGTTTGAACAGCAATTCAAACCCAAAATGTAACAGTGAACAATAAAATAATAATGAGCAGCAATAACCAAATTTCATTTTTAGTGTTACTGAAAGTACATAATCTTAACCGCATTTAATTTGAGTAAAATGGAATATACAATTTCATTTAGTTATTTAAGATATGACCGAACCCATGTCTATTAAATTATGTGCAATTACGAAGCCATCATATGACATATGCGATCATCACCCAGTAACTTTGTTCCTGACTAATAAAGGAATTGAATTTCTACACATTAAGGATTTCTTTCTTTCTTTTTTTCTGCACTTTCAATAGCATAGCTTATTGTATTGTATGCCAGTGTCTTTCTAAATTTGAACTCTTTCCTCACACTAAGGAAAATTATAAACACTATTGTATTTAGAGTGTCTCAATCAAACCATTCCACCTTCTCTGAAATATAAAGCAAAGAAAACCAGCCTACAAACCGCAATCCCAGAGAACTTAGACAACAATGAGGACCCTAAAAGAGACTTACACAGATCTAATATACATGGGAAGTAGGAAAAGACAAAGTCTCCTGAGTAAATTAGGAGCATGAAGACCTTGGGGGAGGGCTGAAGTGGGGAGGGGAGAGGCAGGGAGGGGAGCAGAGGAAAGTGTAGAGCTCAATAAAAATCAATAAAAAATACATAAAAAAGAAAGACCTAATGGGCTCTATCCAAATATAAATGTTCCTCAGGCTAAATATTTAAATTTCTAACTATATTAAAAGACTTTTTCTTTTTTAAAAAAAAAGAAATAGAGAATCCAATCTGCATTCTTTAGGATGCTAGTTAATGATGTACTGCAAGAAAAAAACCCACAAGTATGATCGGATGGTAACATTAAAATCAGAAAGTGGATGCAACCCCTACAGAGGGAGGAAAAAGAGCTGAAAATGAACAATTTTGCCAGGAAATTTGCACAGACAGACTCCTTCACTGGGTCACTTGATTTATTCCTAACTTATTGGCAGCCCTGAAAAATGCAGAAACACAGCTTTTCCATCGATCTATTTGTCTGTTAAAAGAAAGTTTATCACTTCTGAGAAAGGAACCTATCTTCCCACTTTCACTATGTTCTCAAAATCTTTTTCATCATATAAAAATTAATCAAAATGGATGTTTATCGAGTGACGACAAAATTTTCAGCAATCATTTTAACATAATCCTTTGCTTCATTTTCTCAGTAAAATCTGGGGACAGCGCATTTCATTTTCTTTCAAAGAAGACATGAGAAGTACAAAATGAATTATGAAATAGAAACCCAACAGTATGTCTCTTAGAATTTCCTAAGGATGAATCATTCCTTTCTTAAAGCAGCAATTATGTGTAATGTTTCTTCTGCATTTCATTATAAGAAAAGCATAAAGAAGAAACGTCGCAATCCAGGTGGTATTTCTTCAGTATCGTTCAGTGTTCTGAACAAGCAAATGAGTACATGAAGTGAGGCCGGATCACTTGCTGTGATGTCTGCATTTCTTGCTAGAAGACATACCACTCTGTAGAAACATTAAATTCCAGGCACTTGTTCAGTCATCTCACAGCTTGTTTCCTTTCCTGTTATTAGTAGGTTAGATCATAGACAAACATGTCACAATCCAGGTTGAGGATCCTGTGAATTCTATTCTCTTGTCATTATCTTGAGAAAATACATGGTGGTCTGATTTACACAAATCATGGGTTTCAAAATTGTATTTTTTGATATTCAAACATTCAAAAAACTATGACTTTATCTATTTAATAACATCTCAACTCACCTTTGACTTAGTTTTTGTTTATTGCATAACCAATACATGATTACCTCAAAGTAAATATTCAATCATGTTATTTTTCAATTAATGTTTCATTATTACCTATGCATAAGCTGAAACCTTTTAAATACATAAATTTATTTTGATATCAACACCTGTCACAATTTAAAGCCCATGAATATACAGGCATGGTAGGTTCCAGGCAAACCTGAAATATGTATTTGTTATTTTTCTACTCAAGCTCACATGTTTGCTGTTCTGTAGGGTACCACACAGGTTTCTACCTATATAGACAATAGGCATACTTAGACTACTGGCACCTGGAACACTCTTAATTATATGTTGACCAGTGATCTAGATTGTAAATTGAAAGGATACAAATTAAACCTCTGGCAAACACTGATAATTATATATTAATATCCTTCCAACAGTCTCTTCTGATGGATTTATGGCTATAGATTTTCCTGTCCTTTTCTTTTTTTCATTAAATGTGTCTTCTTGCTAACTTTATTGTGTCTGTCTGTCTTCCTAGGGCTTGGGATCCTGTCAGAAAGCAGAGATGAATGAGTAGGAATTCAGAGAAGGATGTGGACTTTGATTCTGGAAGTAGACAGTGCATAGTTGCAAACACTGAAGGAGTTCTATTGTTGGAGGTGAAACACCTAGTGAAATTTCCCTCCTAGCATTGAAAACGTAACAATTAGTCAATGCTTATTCATATTAATTTCACAATTCAACATATATATGCAAATGTGAGAACAAAACACCTCAGACTGGATAATTCATGAACAAATATTTTTGTAGGTCCTTATTTTCAATATTTGTGTATTTAATGTATCAAACAACTTTCCCTCTCATCCTTTCGTGTTTTCTGTCCTTCCTATAACCATCCTTCCCTTTACCTGTCCTGTGTCCCTTAGCTTCCTTGCTTTCTTTCCTTCGTATCCTTCCCTTCCCTTACCACCCTTCCCTGTCCTTCCCCCTTCCCTTTCCCTTATCGTCTCTCTTCTTCATATCCACCTTTCCTTTCATTTGCTTTAGCATGGCCTCCCATTGTGCATACTGTTGCCTATTAGCACTTCCCTCAAAATAAGCTATACACTACAGATCATTTTCCCTCAATTTATTTGGATCTACAGCCCTACTAAGTGACTACATTTTATTCATTTGGTAAGCCACATATTCTAATCAATCCAGTTTAGTTTTACCTTGAGGCAATATTCATTTCCTCCTGATTCTAACCACCATATATGAAACATTTCTTAATAATGTGCTAATTGTCATGCTCTTATTTCTGTTAAACTGTTGGGTTGGTTTTTCAAAGAGAACAAAATCTTGGATACTATGCTGAAAACAGTTAAGACATCGTATCCTTAGATTATTTTTCTCCATCCTCAGCGGTTATACCAGAAATTTTGGGGTGATGCCCAATTATGAACATCAAAGACCTTAAAAGATTATGATCTATGTATACTCAGTGAATTGGTATCAAAGTCAAGAATATGATATTTTTTCTGGCTTATACCAGACATATTTTAGTTAAATGTTACTCCAAATTCATATTCCGAAGCCTGCCTTCAATGTGGTTTATTAAGGAAAGAGATCTTTGGGATGTTATCATTGGTCTTCCAGGACTGGGCCCTTTTGAATGGGGTTAATGCATTTACAACAGAAGCTATGAGAGCTTGTTGGTTCCTTCTCCTATGTAAGGACTCAGCAAGATACTGAATCTGTGAAGCCATGAGAGGAATTCACCATGTTCCAGATACGCCATCACCAGAGTCTCAGACTTCTCAGTCCTCACAAAAAAGACAAATGTTTATTCATAAATCATCCAATCTAAGGTATGTTGTTTTAGCAGCATGAGATATCTAACACATTGTATATTCCCAAGGTTACACCTCCTTGTTACCTGCCTTCTTTTGAACAGTTTTTGCTAGTAACCTTTCAAATGAACCTAACCTTCTAATCTCATGAAAGTATCAATCTTAAGTGGCCCAAACAGATAATCTTATCTAATCTAATTTCAGCGTCTACATCAAAAGCAATGGACCAAGAGATTAACACAGCACTATTCTGAAGGCTCCCTAGTCTATGCAGATAATCACCATTGGAACTTTAAATGTCTGAAATGAATGGCTAAAATGTAGGCTCAAGTGCCATATCTTTATCTCATTATTTCAGTCTCTATCATGCCTTCTGTAGCTTTCTAATGTTAACGGTTCTTTCTTTGCAACTAATCAGTCTTTTTCTAATCTGACTTCATAGCCCAAGCTGTATTCTCTGAACTACATTCAGTTTACCCTTGGTATACACAATGAACCAGGTTATCCTACACCTAAATCTGTAGGCAGACATTCTCATACAATCCACCAATGATACACATATATATTCAGAGTTTCCTAGAAAAATGATTCTAAGATGTTTCCAGAACCATGAAGTTTTTTTCATAGAAGGCTTAGTAAGTCAGCAGTAAATAAATCATCTTGAAAATAGCAAATGCCGAAAGGGAATGTTTTTCTGCACAGATTTTTAAATAAAAGACTGCGTGGAAAGCAGGACTCAAGGCTTTGTTCACAGAGCTAAAGAATCACCTTGGAGCTTCCTTTATTGTGCTCTTGAGACACTTAAGCTTCTTCGGATAGTGATTTATTTAGTCTTAGTGAACCACGAGATTCCTTAGTGATTCTGTTTTCTTTTTGTGCTAAACTAATCAAAGTTATCATTGTCGTCATCATCACCATTATTATTATTATTATTATTATTATTATTATTATTATTA
>LOEQ01002547.1:146437-168350 GCA_001685075.1 Bramus lutescens
AGACCAGGCTGGCCTCAAACTCACAGAGATCCTCCTGCCTCTGCCTCCCGAGTGCAGGGATTAAAGGCGTGTGTCACCACTGCCAGGTAGGAAAGTCTTCATAAAAGACTGAGTTCTTAATCATTTAGAGAGATTAACCACTCATGATAGGTTTCTTGTGAGCACTATTATCTGTTGTTGATTATGAAGTTTGTGAGGCAGGATGGCTATGTATGTAACAAGAGATGAGGGTGGCATTAAAACACAGCAAACAATACCTACATGTCAGGCAGGTTGCACTAAAGATATGGATTTTTCAAACTATGCTATAATTTTATTTGTACTAATATACACATTCTAGTGATAAAATACACCATTGCAAGCTTGGCAATAACCATTTCACAAAACTATGTGAATTATATTCAAGGGAATATTTAATGAAGCAATTTTGAAAGTGGTATAGAGGAATTTCCTGCAGCTACAAGATCCACAAGAAGAAAGAGTCAAATTTGTCCTCACAATCAGATGCATGACTGTCCTGGTTTTGACACAGAACTATGGATTTTTTTTCCACTCTGTTTTCACATGTGAATGCAGTCAGTTAATCACGTGTGTTCTGGTAGAAAAGCATTGAGAATAGCAACATTCTCAGACAGATACCGTGAAAAGTACTGCCACTCTCACTGCCATTGTTTCCACTGGGGAAGCTTAGCACACCATAATAAATGCCCCTTTTCTGTGTGTAGAAAAATCCTACAGTTGTTTGTCCTGATACTTAGATTTCAATTATTTCTTGGTGTGACAGCGATTCTTTGTTGTTAACCTGATTACATTTGGAATTAAGTAAAATCTAAAATTGGAAGGCACATCTGTGAGGGATTTAATTCAAAGTGAGAAGATCTACGTCTGATCCAGATATTAAATCCAGATCTAATCTGAGCCATGGCTTCTGCAGGAAGCCTGAATAAGGATATTGGAGAAGAAAGATTTTGCTCATTGCTTGCTTGCTCTCAACTTGCTAGCAAGCCCATTCCTTCACTGGCCTTAAAGCTTGCTTCTTAGGATTCCAGTGAATACTGAAGACCAGTTCAGACATCCAAACTCATGGACTGAGCAACTACTGCATTCCTGGACATCACATTCCTAGGCAGCCATTGTTTGGCTAACTGGACCACAGTCTATAAGCAATTCTAGTAAAATCACCTTTCTATGTTTATAGAGAGCTCCATTCTATAAGTTACCCTATACTAAAGAATCCTGACTAATACACTTAGAAAACAATTTCTTAGCAACGAGGACTTGTGTTCAAACTTTGGACAGCCACCGAGGCCAGCAGTATTTATAATATTTGGGGAATCTCATGAACTCTTGTGTCCAACAGCAAAAATAGGTGGTTCTTAGGCCCTATGTGGATGTGGGACTTTTGATAGTTTGTCTGTGGTCTTTGGGGGCAGCATTGCCAGCCAGGAGGGAAATGTTCATTTAAACGCACTCCCCCAACCTCATATTTATAGACATTATATATGCATTTTTAGGTAAACAAGCATAATTTCTTGTGACTTTTTAGGGCATCCCCACTGTTTTTTTTTCTTCTCTTGTCAATCTCTTGCATGTTAACCTCTCTTCTTCCAATTAACTGCCCCTTCCTGGTCTTCTCATTTTCCCTTCAAATTACTTGTACTTTGCCCTTCCCCTGTCTGTTGCTCTCCTCCTAAATCCATGCTTCCCATTCCTGGCATTTGTGGTTACGTCAGGTTACGTCCTTACGTTTGAAGATTTGAAGTTAGGGATCATAGATGAGAGCTAGCATGCAACATTTGTCTACCTAAATAGAGTAGAGTTTGAAGGGAGGGACAAGAAGGGGAGAATAACTCCATAATTATCATCCCCAAAATAAAAGAAATAGTCAAAAAGTTATATATTTATAACAAATTCACAGCTAATGTTATTCTAAATGTGTAAGCACTTGTGACAATTCCATTAAATACAGGAAATAGTGAACTCCATTCTCGCCACTCCCTTCTAATATTGTGCTAATACACAAGCAGGAGAAAAAGAGAAGGACATTAAAGGGATAGGAAAAGGAAAAAAAAAGTTAAATTATCCTTGTTTATACATGAAATGTATGATATATGTAAGAAATCACCAGAATTTCACATGAAAACTTCTAGAAACAATCAATAATTTCAACAAAGTGGCATGATAAAAAAAATAAACTCACAAAAATCCTTAGCCTTTCTATACACCATCAGCAAACACACAGAGAAAGAGTTTTGCAATAGCCCCAAAGACAATAAATAAAATGATTTGGAACAAGCATAGCCAAGGAGGCAAAAAACCTTTACTATATAAACTTGAAAGAGATTGAGAAAAATATTTAAAACAAACAAAGGCATCCTATGTTCATGGAGCAGTAAAATTAAGCTGTGAAAATGACCATCCTACCCAAAACAATTTGCAGATTACCTGCACCACAATCAACAAACCCACAACGTTCTTCACATAAGCAGAGAGTAAAATCCTAAAATTAATAGGGATTCAGAAAAAGACCCCAGGTATTCAAAGCAACCCTGGGTAAAATGAATAATACTGAAGGGATTTGAATCCATATTTCAAGTTATATTGTTGACCTATGGCAATAAAAACAACAGTGTAGTGTCACAAAACAAAGACAAAAACCAAATCAAAAACCACAAAGACTAATGGAATAGCATAGATATGCCAAATATGAGTACTTGGAACTTTAGAAATCTAATATTTGACCAAGACCTGAGATCATACATTGGATAAAAGACAGCATCTTTAACAAACAGTGATGGGAAAAATGAATGTCCACATGCAGAAGCATAAAACTGGACCTGAATCTGCTGACATGAACAAAGGTTACATTGAAGTGGGTTAAAGACCTCAATTTTAATCCTGAAATCTAAAATTCCTAGAAGAAAATTTAGACAATGCTCTACAATACATGGGTGTATTAAAAGGCTTTCAGCTAGGGCTCTGTTTGCTTAGCAATTTAGACCAGCAACTACCAAGTGGGATCTCATAAAACTCAAGCCCTCTACAGTTAAGGAAACAATCATGTGTAGATAAAATCCACAGAATAGGAGAGAATCTTTGCCAGCGATACATCTGAGGGATTGTAGCACACCACTCCCATCTGCGCACTATGCGCTACCATACAGCTCGTGAACCGGGCAAGGGGCTGGAGACTGAAACACACAAAGACACGCAGACAGAGACAAGGGTCATCCTTGATGCCAGAATGCCCCCTTTATTGTGTCCAGGGGCAGCTTATAGGGGGATCCTTAGCTGATAGCCACACCCCAGTCAAACCCACCAGAAACCACTCCCCCCCATCAGGAACTCCCGAGGGTCTCCTGCTCAGAGCAGCTGCAAACATTACAAGTTGTTTACCAGAAATTCAGGATCTGGGGGGTTCACAGCTCCCAACAACAGATAATTAATATTCAGTATATAAAAAGAATGCAAAGGAAAAGATTCAAGGGGGGGAAGTTCCAATTGCAAAATGAGCTAGGGGTCAAAACAAACAGTTCTCATTGAAAAAATTCAAGATGGCTAAAAAACCAAAATACCAAAACCAGTTTACAGTTTTCATCACCCTTAGCCTTTGGGAAATACAGAGGATAACAGCTTTGAAATTTCATCTCCCTCCAATCAGAGCAGCTAACATCAACAAAATAACTGAAAACAAAGGCTGTTGGTGGGAGTGCCAACTGAACAAACTAACAAACAAAAATAAAATATGTATGTGTGTTCTACAATATTCAGCAATGAGAAAAATCTATCAATTTGAAGGGTAGTTGGTCTACATGGAAGAGGCAGAGGGAGAGAAGGAACTCTTGCAGCTATTTTTAATTTCAGTAAATTAAAATAATAAAAATAAAATAAAAAACTGAAATAAAATTATAGAAAATTTGAAATTACACTCCAATATTTGAGCCAATCTAGAAAAAACAAACAGTAGCTCACTACCATAGTGTGCTTTTCACTATGATAACAAAGTCTGTTATCTTTTGTTGTTCTTGACAGCTAGAGTGTGATTATTTCTTACTTCAAATATTTTAATACACATCAACTATATGTATTTTAAGATACTGCAGATATTTTAATATATACCATGTTAACATATAATTCTCATTTTCTTGCTTTCTCTTTAGATATAAATGAAATAACATATTGTTTTATAATGCAAACTGCACCATACTATTTGTTCATTGTTTATTTTTATTTTGCTTTTTTTTGGAGAATAGGTTCCTGAGTAGAACCTGCACGAAGATGCTGGGATTGGCAGTTGCTAAATTAGAACCTGCTGCCTCATGTCATTTTTAAAATGTGCAATAAATGCATAGCTGCTGTTTGACTCTGTGTTCTTACATGAATAGTTAATATATTTTATATTAGCCATTACTGACCAATCATGAAAAACAGTCACTTGAGCAGGGACTTCCTGTGTCATTCACTTTGGAATCTAGGGGGAGTGGAGGCAGAACGTTTGCTGTTGGGGCAGGTGGCACCGTAGTGATGATTGCATGTCATTTCCTTCCATCGGGTTATAAAGCCCTTGACTGACTGGTCAGCTATCCTCAACCCAGCTTCTTGCTGGTTGCCTTTTCAATATTCTCTTATGATCTGTAACTTTTTGTACTTTCTTTCTTTTATTATTCCACATCTCTTCACAGCTATGTAATACCCTTTTAAAAACGGAGAATCTGAAGACTATGAAGAGCATTATTTTTCTGACATGTAATTTAAAATCAGCTGAAAATTCTTTGTGGCTTCCCAGAATAAGATGAAGTTCAGACAGTCTAATAACCAATCCCTACTCCCAGTCTCTGGAAGCAGGACACACAGCTCTGACACATCCAGTCCTTCTTTGTCAGTAACCAATCGGCGATGAACCCACAAGAGGGAATTCATTCCTTCCCAGCCCGACCACAAGCCATGAAAACGGAGCAATAATTGAGAATGGCCACCCCCATCTCAGCACTTATCACCGTGATAAATGATAGCAATGAGACTGTTATTTCCTCAGGGGCTTCTGCAGGTCACAGCACAATAGAAAGTTAACTAAGTGGCATAATGTCATCACTTTCAGAGCTTGATGGGATAGTTTCACATTCCTTTCAATACTGTGTGATTACCAAAAAACTCTAGGACAGTTACGTTTAATTTTACTTTATTTTTAAAGATTAACAAATAATACAGTTATAAATATAGATATGTACACATGAATGTCCATATACAATGTCTTATGCATAAGTTTGCAAATGTAGGCATTTAAATAAAAGGTGAGCTTAGCAAATGCTAGGGTCATCTACAAATTTTTAAGTTAAACTATTTCTTAGAGGTTACCTTATGTAAAATCAAAAAGGATTCTAATTATCAAAACATACAAAAGTGCTCTGTGTAAAGTCCACATTAGCCTATTTTGATCTGTATAACTTTACTATATATATATGAGTATCAATCAAGAAAGTATACAATGAGTATGTTGTGAACATATGTAATAAATCTCTTTTATATGGTAATTACACAGAAAACTTACCAATGTCCTAATACTGAGTAAAATCCACATTACTTGTGTTTAAATATATGATTACATTTTGGGAAACTGTTTAAAAGTCATAAAATATTCCATCCATTTATTAATGAATGTCTGCAAAGCTTATTGTCACATCTTAGAAGCTTGATAAAGACATGATGATGCTGTTATGAGGATCAAAGGCGAGTTAAAGCCGTCTGTTTTATTTAGATTGCTGGCAGCCCAGACACCATCAGTTGTACAGAATTTACCATGAGAGAGAGAAAACTTCAGCCAACATGTTGAACCAAAATGGATGCTTGGAGTCAGTAGGCCATTAGTAATACATTTACTATGTGTGGGAGTTAGGGTTTCTACGGCTGTGAAGAGATGCCATAACCATAGCAGCTCTTATAATGGACAACAATTAATTAGGGCTGGATTACTGTACAGGGATTTAGTCTGTCATCATCATGGAGAGAAACATGGCAGTGTGCAGGTGGGCATTGTGCTGGAGAAGGAACTGAGAGTTTTATATCTTGAGCTGTAGGCAACAGGAACCGGTCTGTATCCACACTGGGCACACCTTGAACAAAAGGACCACCAAAGCTCACCCACAGTGAAACACTTCCACTAACAAGGCCACACCTACTCCAACAATCATACCTCCAAATAGAACCACTTCTTTTGGAGGTCATTTTCTTTCAAATCACCATACCATGTATATCAATGTTATAAGATGAGAAGATAGGACTCAAACCATATTGTAGAGGATGCATAATCATTTATGGGTTCCATTATGTATTATGAGCTGTTTGGGCATATTTATTTTTATTTATTGTGAATATACTTTGTGTATGTTTGTAGGTTCACATGTGCTATAGAACACCTGTGATCATAAGAATTGAGCCTGTGTCAGTCAACTTTCTTCCTCCCTGGGACTACATGGGTCCCAGGAATGGAGCATAGCTCATCAGGCCTAGAATTATATACCTTTACTTGATGAGCAACCTCAACAGCCCTGTATTATTGACTCTTCAAACAGAGAGCCTAGGTTTTCAGAACTGCAAGTTGGGAAGTTTATGTTAATCATGGTGACAAGCACTAAAAACATAAGAGTACGGAGATCAGTAAAGATGATCTTGTTCAAGATTGATGCATCCACACTAAGATGATGCTTCACCATCCCTCATTCTCATTCATTTCTGAGTTCATTCCATCACCCCAAAGCACGAAGTCATTCTTAGTCTCCAGGTCAACATGTGCTTCCAGGTGCCTCTGTAATATGTCTGCATCCTGGTACCTTGAAATGAGTTTACTTTTCTTTGTCCAAAGCCTTGGCCATTTTCCAGAAACTCATGAAGAATCTCTTCTGCTGGCTATGGCCCATCTGTGTTTGGTACCAAAGGGTGGAATTTATCGATATTCATGAATTGGCCACCTCGTAGAGTCAGTCACTGATGATGAATTTAGCATTGTGATTTAATTTAATGAGTTTGAATGAATGGCGTATGAATGATAAGGAGAAGAAGGCTTCAAAGGAATGATGTATGAGAGAGATACCTCAAGTGCAGTGGGAAACCCGAGATGTCAAATGTAATTCGAATTAAAATTGGATCAATGTCCTTGCAGAATAAAGCTGGGAAAGAAAGCTGAGTAGTAATGAAAAAGAGTGTAAACAAAACTTTGGTAGACTTTATTATCCAGGATTTTCAATAATCATGTTCATATCTATAATATATTCAAAATTTTTCTGTTTAAGCTATTTTAAATCTTAACTTATACATTTCCTTCAGGAACTGTGTTTAAGCAGCTATGATAAGACACAAATAAAACATTTTTCCCTAAGGAGACTCTTCCTGCACTTGCTATCTCACCCAAAAGCTGTTTAATCAGCCTAGAAATGTTATATCTGAGGTCACTTTCAAGACAGACTTCAGCGAATTTGGCAGTTAATCCATCTCTTGGTTTACTTTGCATTAATCAGCATTAGGAGTTAGAATAATCACTTCTGGTTATGACAGCATTCAGAATCTTCATCAAATCTTTTCTATCAAAATTATCTTAAGAGTTAGGAGGCCTTGGTATTTTTGCAGAAAAATGTTAAATCAGAAACTGTTTCGAGGATGGTTTGGATTGTTCTCTAAAGTGTTGTCGCTGTGCTCTGGAGATGCAGCATATCTTTTGTGATCAATTTATGAGGTTCCTAAGACATGGAAAAGAAGATGAGTCTTTCCTGGCAATGATTTACTACAGGTGTTACCTCCATTTAAATCAAGCTTTGTGAAGTCAGAAGGAAAGTATTAGTTGTCAGTCATTTAAAGACAAGCCAGAGATGGGTTCAGTTTCAACAGAAAGTTCAAGATATTTTGAAATAATTACTATTGAGAAAGTATACTTGCTATCTCTAGAAGTTTCAGAAGTCATATTTCTGCATTAGAAAATAGATATAAAGTTTAAGGAGTGTTAATACACGAATACTGGGGCTAGAGAGATGATTTAGTAGATAAAAGCACTTTCTGTGCTAGCATGAGATCTGTGTTCAAGTTCCCAACACCCATGTAAGAAGCTATTCTCTGTGGGACTGAGCTGCTGGCATTTTGGGAGATAGAGAATCCCTGGGGGCTTGATGACTACCAGCTTAGGTCGAGGCTCATCGGGAGACCTTGTCTAATAGGAATAAGATTATAAGATTGGGGATGACAGCAAAGAGCCTCAGGTGACCCCTCCCAGGACTCAGGGCATGTGTGCTTATGTACAAAAGTACACAACATATTTGTGTGTGAGAATTCAGCCTAACCTAACTCTTTATTTAATGTGGTCATTAAGTAGGAACAGATCTGAAGTGGCGTGTTAACTGGTTGTTATCAGCCTTCTATCTGTCCACATTTGCTGGCATTACAAATTGAAACATTTTCCAAGGCTTTTAAGCTTAAGGCATCTGCTCCTGTGGTGATCTGGCCTTCACCTTGACTTACAGGCATCTGCTAGGAGGGGGCAAGGCAGCTTTACCATTCGGTTCTAAAGAAAGCCATGAGGCTTTGTGAATTCATGACAATAAGTTTGAGAAGTAACAATGCAGGAGAAATAGCCCTGTGACGGAAAAATAAGGAGGAATATAAATGCCGTCACAGCAAGCGCCTTGTCCTCTTTCACTCATTGATTACATGAGTAGGTACTGGTTGGCAGAATCCCAAGTCAGAACGGATGGAAGTTCACAAGCAAGAGCACCGATAGTAGTGAGCAAAGAGGCGAGAATATTCATGGTAAATCTCAGTTAGTGGTGAGTTTTAATAATGGTCTAAACATAGAGACATGGATTAAGGAAAAGGCATTTGTTGGATAATAATTGGATGTGTAAACTTCCGGGGATAGAAATGACCCAGTTTTACACAGAAGTAATATTAGTACTATGAACAGACTTTGTGGATAGAAAATCAGGTTTTGAGTTTATCATCAATTCAACAAATTATCACCCACAGTGACTATCAGCAAAGAAAGAAGCACATACATATGCATACACATGAAAGTATGTTCAGACACAAGCAAATATGAACAAATGCATAAACACGCATATGCGCATGTACACACATGCACATGTAAAATCACAAACGTAGATACAGCTTTCCATTTTTTCCATATATTCTCTATCAATAAATAATGTCCGTGCTCACATTGCTCTTGTTTTAGGAAGCCAAATTTAGATGCTAATGCTCTATGATCAATAGGCCTTAGTGTGAAGTTTTCTCAGGATTCTTGATGAAAATTGAGACAGGGTTGTTTGTGATAGAAACTAAGAATGGAAAGGAAGACCGAATGTTGGACAAAAGCATATAATTATGGAACTGAGTGTCACTGATCCATGCATTGAAATTCTCAGTTTCTCATGGATTATGTACTCCAGCCTTTGTCAGAGAAACGTTTTCAGTCTATAAGTAGCAGTCAAAGCAGAGCCTCATAACTGACAAGGTGCTGAGAATTAGCGATTGTTGCCAGTGCTATATGGAACATATATATCAACCCCCAGAAAACTGAGGGGACATCGTGGAAAGGGGCATGGGAAAAAGGTAAGAGCTGAAGGGTGGGTGGGAGTGTTGTTTAATGGCGTCATCCGCAAATTACGTTGTCCTTGCACTCAGGAGCTCATGGCGGCGATGATTCCTTCCACAAGACCTGCAGAGGATTAAGCCATCACTAATTCCAGCATTGTTGAGGGGAGCATTCATGAGGCTCCATTCTTAGCTGAGGAGCTATTTGCATTTGAGGAAACTACCAAAAGTAGATTCATTTTTCTTTGAGGGTGTGGCCACTGGAACTTTGCCTAAGTACAAGCTGGCTGTACTCACTTGAGTTAGTAGAATATAAATGTAAAGATGGGAGGAAAAGATAGTTTTGATGACTGATTCAGCAAGAGTGGATGGAAGGGGAGAGCTTGGAGCACATGTGATCAAGTTTTATTGTATATAGGTATGAAATTGCCAAAGAATAAATACATTTATTTTTAAAAAATAGATTTCTATGAACCCAATTTCTATTTCATCTATAGATTGGTAATACTAAGTACTTTCCTTCCTACCTAAGTGCTGTCTGTAATTAGTGCTGTAATTATTAATGCTGATTTCAGATGGCTGTTAAATACATGGTTGGATATACATAAAAATAATGAATTATGAGATAAAACTAGGTTTGTAATGCTATCAATGAATATGAAATGTAATGCAACTAATAATAATTAATCTAACTCGTTATTTTAGAGAAAGAAATATTTTGGCCTGTTTGCACAAGCCGTATAGCATACTGAATTGTATCTATTGGTACGTGCCTGTAGATACAGTTTAATGACTTGCATTCGATTTAACATATGCTCATGGTACATTATTTCAACAAACATTTTAGCCCCATGAGATGACGGGATATAGTAAATGGACCTTAGAGTGAGGAGTGGAACAATATGTTATAATATTGCACATGTAATGAAATCTTGGCTAGTAGTATTATATAATCAGAAGTAAGGTCCAGGGTTACTAAAGGAAAGCTCAACTATGAAAGTGTTTCTTTTCTTTTTCACCTTTTTTTTCCTGTTTATTTATTCTTTTCTTATATAATTCAACCTGAACTCAGTTTCCCCTCCCTCCTGCCTCCAGCATCCCTTTTCTCTCTCCCCAGATTCACTGTTTCTGCATTACCCTTCAGAAAAAGCATTCATCTAAGGGATATCAGCCAAACATGGCATAACAATAAGACTAGGTATATTACCTCCTATCAAGGCTGGATAGGAAGACCCAGCAGGAGGGAAAGGGACCCAAGAGCAATCCAAAGAGACAGAGACAGTTTCCACTTCCACTGTTGAGAGTCACACAAGAACATCAAACTACATGACCATAAGGTATATGAAGAACACCTAGCTAGGACCAGTGCAGAGTATGTCTGTTGCCCCTAAACCCATGGGACCTGATTAGTTGACTCTGGGAGTCATGTTCTCTTGGTATCCTCACCCCTCTGACTCTTACAATCCTTCCTTCCCATCTTCTGCATGGTTCCCCTGGCTCTGCCGAGTTCTTGGCTGTCTGTCTCTTCTGCTCCCATCAGCTGCCAGAGGAAGCCTCTCTGATGAAGACTGGGCTAGGCTCTGATCTATCCATGAGTGTAAAAGAACATCATTAGGAATCATTTCATTTACTCTTTTGCAGGGAGCAGTTGTAGTTACTTTAGAGAAATGGCCCATCCATTAAGGCTAGGCTCACAATCAAAAATATAAGTGTTTTCTGAATTTAATCCCTACAATTATGTGGAAAAAAATAAACCCCGTGATACATGCTTGTAATCACAGTACTGAGGATGTAGAGACAGGATCATTCCTGGGCTGTCTGACCAGCCGCTTTAGCCTAATCATGGTGTTCCAGGATAAATGGCCATTGGGAGACAACTATGTCTCAAAAAACAAGTTAGGGGTAGTACCTGAGAAGTGCACGCACATTAAGCACATGTAAATACATACACAAATAAGGTCAACATTGGGTTTACACTTTGATTTCTCAATCACTCTATGTATTTAAGAGCTTCACATTTGTAAGTAAATCTTTTTCTGCTGGGACATTTCACTGTAGACCTTTGTCCTGTTCCCCCTGTCTTCATCAGGCAGCACAGTACAACTCGGCTGTGTGGGGTCTCTGTCCCTGCCTGAACCCCTACTCTGTATCTCATGGGTAAACGCATTATAAGAGTATTTCTAATATTCCAAGAGACTGGACCATTTGCTGGACCTCATAGCAAATTTCAAAATACACCTTGAAGTCTCAAGAGTGTGATCCTACTGTGTGATCAGCCTGTTTGTTTAACCTGCCTTTGAAAGAACAATGTAACAACCAACCTATTTGCCTTGGATTCCTTGTATAATCCTATATAACCTAAACTAATATTGCTGTAATCCTAAATCTACTCTTCTGTGCCCTGACCCAAGATGAATGCATGTTTGTTTTTATGTGTAACATTAATTATTTGATTTAAACAGCAAATACAGATAAAACAAAATTATAAAGCAAATACACTCTAAAAATATTGGATACAGCTTGTTATAATCTGGTAAGTCTGTTTGTAGTGATGTTTGAACTGATGTTTGTTATCTAGGTCACTTGGTATCAGTTGGAGTCAGTGACTTTATCACTTGTGAAACTCTATTGATGATTTCTGTAAATTATCCCTCATTCCTCCCCCAGGTGATGCTTTCTGTTAGGGACAGACAGAGACAGACAGAGACAGACAGATTTTCAAGACAGCCTTCAGCCTTGCATGGATTCAGATTCATATAATAGAAAGACAGGGCCGACAGAAAATGCAAGGAGAACCAGGAGCGAATCCAAAGCTGTGCTTGCTCTCGGTCAGATGACACCAAGGGGAAGTGCTTTGATTTCTGCACTGAACCTTACACAGACACATTATTGATGACTCTGGTTTATTATTAGTGCTTTTATTTCAATTGTATTTTTATCTGGAATGTGTGAGACCTTGTGAGTAATTTACGATACATTATATCTAACGCTTAGTGTGTGTGTATGTACATGTGTGTATGTGTGTGTATATGTGTGTGTCTGTGCGTATGTATGTGTATGTGTGTATGTGTGTGTGTTCGCATGCTTGCGCATGTATGTGCATCCATGCATGAGTGCATGCATATGCATGTGTGTGTTTGTTGTGTGTGTGTAGTTGTCCACAGAAGCTAAGGCACCGGATCCTGCTAGAACTGGAGTTACAACCACCCAGTATTGGTGCTGGGGACCTTGGTCCTCTGCAGCAGAGCAGTGTGCATTTTAAGCACTGAGCTTAACTCTACCCATTTTAACAGGGGTTCTGAGGCTTGAACCCAGGCCCTGTGCATGTGAGACAGCCACTTTACCAACTGAGTTACCTCCCCAGTTCTGTTATTTACTCTCTGAAATGGGATCGTATGTAACCCAGGCTGTTTTCTAACTTGCTAGGCAGCCCGCGATAACTTTTGAACTTCGGATATACTTGTGTTTGCTTCTCCAGTGCTGGGATTACACTGTGTGCCACTGTGCTTCCTTACGAAGTGCTAGATCGTGAACCAGGGACCTCAAGCGTGCTAGGGAAACACTGTGCAACTGAGCTGCGTCCCCGGCCCAGTGCTAATGTTTGTAAATGCCGCTCTGTGGCTGTCCCTGCCACCGTCACCTCCAGGCTTCATTTTCCAGACTGAAGCTCTACAAGCATTAGCCTGTATCCCTCACCAGGTGGTTCTCATCCTACTTCTGTCTCTGTGAACTAGGTTACGGTAGATACCTCACAGAAGTTGCTTTGCAAATCGTTCCTGAGTGGTTAATGAAGCACTATTAATAAAATCTCAGAGGCAGAAATTGTGGCTCAACGTGAAGATCCAAAAAGCAAAGCACTCAGCCATTGGCTCTTACCTTAAACTCAGTCTAAAATGGCGGTCCTGCCTCCAGGCATCTCAGAATGAGACTGCTATGAGAACTGCCTCTTCTCTAGGGCTAGGATTAAAGTCGTGCAAACTGGGATTAAGGGCATGCACCCCCCCCCAGTTTCTATGGCAACTAGTGTAGCTACTGGGATTAAAGGTGTGTGTTACTGCCTGGTCTGTAAGGTTGACCACTGGAAATGTTTTACCGTCTGATGTTCGGCAACCTTAATTTATTAAAGTACAAATGAAATGCCGCTGCTGGTTGATTCCTTTCTTTTTCCTGTCTTGGTTGCTTCTCAGTCTCTGCTCCTATCCAGGCCTCTCCTGTGAATCACATAGGCTCTGTGTTCACAGTCTGTAAAGAAGCTCACACTCTACTTTTCTAGGTTAGCTATACCCTGCTACTATTGGTCAATTTAGGCAGAAGGCTGTTTGGGTCGAGATGTGACCAGCTGAGGACTAAAAATATTGTACAGAGGGCCTACTCAATACCTCTGTCATGTTTCTATTTATTCCCCTTAAGAGGAATATCTGTCTATCTCTGAGAGTAAAAGAATAGACTCTGTGACCTCTCCAGCACACATAGCCACAAACCAAATGTCCTAGATTGTCTTTCTCTACAAAATTGAAAGAAAAAATAACCAAAACGCAACCTAGGCCGATACTTTCGCATTCTCATTCCAGAAAGGTGTGAGATGCTGTGTAGAAGATTTAGAACACCTGACGTGACGGAGTGCTTCCTGCCTGTGCAAAGCCAATCAGTTGTGAGTTCTGTTTCCAGAAGCAGTTGGCATAAACATGAGTATAAACTAAGAAAGACGACAGATACCATGTCACTTGTATGGTTGAAGAGTTTACAAACGGCTCTTCTTTATTTGTGTCTCTCCATGCTTGTAAGTAGAGTCATTCTGAGGAGAGAGAGACAATTGGGAGTAAGACAGGAAGAAGACAGGGAGGGAAAAGAGGAAGAGAAATATTGGAAAGGTGTGGAGGGTGAAGTTTTCAGTACATGTTTGTCCACGTCAGATTATATTTGGGCTCCATTTCTCTTCTCTCCATCCCCAAATACTACAGTTAGATATTTTTAAAAATAGAATTATAAATGCTAAAATTATTACTATTATTTGTTATTTTACAGAGTGCTAAAACACACTTCACCAGAGCCTCTCTTCATTCCAAATTATATAGCCTACCATACTGTTCTAATCTCCTAGTGATGTTCTGGTTCCAGAGAAACCTAGAAAGCTTGAACAGCCATTTAATGAAGAACTTTTCTGCTCAATGATGAAATGCTTTCCTAGTGTAGCTGTTGAGCTGCTCCCCTGTGAAGCTGGTTATGGATAAGACATAGAAAAATGGAAATATGCATGCATCAGCAATCTGTATTAGAAGTGGGGAATGAATGCTGACAAAATTTAGTGATAAATTAGGGTATGTTGGAATTTCAAATGCTGTAGATTGAGGTATAGAACTAAGACTAAGCATTTCTAGAAGGTACTCTCTATTCATCAATCATATTACAATCAATTACACTCAAAACATAAACCAAGTAGTCTTCTGTGTCTCCATCTAGTGTGCTAAATAGTTGAGCATCACTCTCACTGATCTATATTTATGTGGACATCATTAATATCACTATCCTAAGAAGTTTCCATTTTTCCTGTAGGTGATAATAATAAGGTCCATGAGAAAATAGAGACAGACCATTAACAAATATAAGCCTATATTCATGAATTAAAATGATTTTGATGTACTCTAGCGTGATTTATCTCTTCTGGATGACATTTTTAAATTGTATAACTCAGAAGCATCATTCATATCAAAGACAACAGGATCTTAAATGTATTCTAGCTAAAACTCTGTTTCTTCATTTGTAGTGACTCAGAAGTATGTTATACAATTAATTTGTACACATTATATATGTGTATTTGTTAAGCTTATTTATTTTGTAAGAATACTAATTTGGAGTGGGAATATGAAAAAAATAAACTCATAGTTGTCTTTCAAATGTAACCTCCTTGGGGTTGCATTTCAAAAGGCTGCATTTGTTGTTTGGTTCATTGGGGTATGCTTAATCTATAATAAACTGAACTAATTGAAAGTCATTTTGCCTGTATATGTATTTGTGCCATTCATCCATGTGTGTGTATATGTTCATGGGTGTATAGCACACATTTGTGAAGGAAAGAGGTTGATACTGGGTATCGTCTTCCATGGCATCTCATCTTGTATATTGAGACGGGTTCTCTGCTGAATTTGTTGCTTCCCATTTTGGTAAGTCCGGTAGGCTAATGTGCTTGACAATTTCCTGCCCTTGCTCCCTGAATGTTGGGATTATACATTAATTACCAAGATTTCTCAGTTTACAAGTGGATTTGAAGTCTATTTTCACACTTACACAACATTATACACTGGTCCATGTGTCCAGCCTTCTATACATTTTTCATGTATGCACTCTGATGAGTTCGGATGAGGGTTAGCACCCACAGAGCCATAAGTTCAATCTATTTCATAGAACAACTCATTGTTTCTCTAAATTTTCCTTTGTTCTTTTATAAAATGTCATTTGTTATTAGTATTTGGCAATATAAGTATTTAGAATAAAGTTAACATAAGATCTATATCTTGGCAGCCATTTAAACATGTGGTACTATTAATTGTAAGGACCAGTATACACAGTGGATCTCGGGTTATTTGTCTTGTATAACTGACATTTTTCACCCTCTGACTCAGACCTCTCCCTTGGCTCTTGTCTCCTAAGCTCCTATAAGCCAGCATTCTAGTTTTTACTTTTATGGCTCGACTGTATTATATCTTGTGGTGTCATATAGGACTTCTATATCTGTCTCATTTCCGTTACTCCAGTGTCATCCAGAGATACACCTGTTGCTGCAGACAGCACGAGGTCCTTCTTCACAAGGCTGAAGGTAGCCTACCACATGTGTGAGGCAACTCTTCTTTTCTGATTATTCACAGATAGGCATTTGACTTAGTTCCCTATCTCTCTGCACCTGTGTACAATGTGACAGTGTGCCCTGAAGTGTGAGCATCTTCAAATTCTGATTTTAGGTCCTTCAGATACATACTCAGCAGTGGAACTTCTTGTGTTTATGGTAATTCTACTTCTTAACTTTTGGGGCTCCCAAATACCATAGTCATCTGAATGGCATTTTTAGTAAAAGTTTTTATCACGTGAGTATAAGGATTTCTGCATTACCATCATACGCATTTACAGATTTCATCATGCTAACACATATGAGAAACTTACTTATTTAATGTTACAATATCTCCCATACCCAAAGCGAAAACCCACCTGCATTGGGGTTTCCTGTGTGTTAATTGTCTTTACCTTGTATGTTGTATATATTCCTTATTTGTTTGTCTATTTGCTTATATATTCATTCATGAGAAACTAATGCTATATACTTCTCCCATTTCTGAAGAGAAGATATCGTAGCAGAGTAAGTTTCCATAATTAAGACTAAAAGAGAAGAAGGAACATTGGCAGAGTAGTGGACTCAAACACGTGTTGAGACGGACTTCTGGCAACAGTCATTACTAAAGAACACCCAAGTATCTATCTAGTGTAATGAGTCCACTTGAATCTTATGACTATGAATAGAAAGTATAATCATCTTAGATCTTGCTTATGCTTTTGTAGTAAGAAATAAAACTAGTCAAGCTATATATATATATTGAAATTTTCATACATGTATAAAATGTGTCTTCTTCTAACACTTACCCCATCGTGCCATCATATCTCTCTTCCAACTTCATACCCACCTTTTTTAGTTAATTATATTTAACATTTATGTTATATTTGTTACATTTTAAATATTCCACTCTGTGCAATTAGCTGTGTCCATTATGTCTGAGTGTGTGATTGTATATTGGTGTCATTTCATCTTCTATCCCACCATTCACTAAAGTATGAGTATTAATTACATTTAGTTAAATTAAAACTAACTGTTTTGCATTCATTTGTATGTTTACTATCTGCAGTACCACAGTATGTCACATACAATAGAGATATGTGCATCATACACAGGACATACACGGAGGAGTAGAGACTAGAGTCAAGCCTAGAGACATAAACGTTACATGCATGAAAATGGATATGTGAACTTTACTAGAACATTCCCAAGAGATGACCAAGAAGATATTAACATTTAATTGCATAAGTTTCTGCTTTTCCTCAAGTTTAGACACCACTCCTGTTACTTAGTTTTCACTCTGATCTTACCGTAGAGAGAAGACTTCAATGGTATATTAAATATAAAATTGGTACCTCAGATATTGGACTTGCAGCTGCTCCTGAGCTTAAAGGAAAAATCATATGATATGTAACGTTTTCTCTAGAGCAGTATTTTAGTATTTGTTTTGATGTAACTTTTTCCAGGTGGAGAAGCTGACAATTTTTCAATTACTCTCAGAACATTGTTGGCAACTGTGACAAGTCTGCTTATCAAATGATGGTTGAAGGTGTGTTGAAATGGTCATAAATATTTAATAGATTAAGAACATAAGAAATGTTCTTTCATTCTATATCTAACTTTTGAACAACCAGCATGAAATCTGGTAGGCATTATTTATGATCAGGAATAGAACAAACATGATACAAATCTATATTCTGTGCAACTAATGCAATGATAATCTAACATTTTAATCTCTACAGGCTTGATGTTAACTATGGACAGCGGTTTCATTAATTGTAGTTTTTCTTTTAGGTGATGTTGCATAGTTACTTTATTAAACCTAATAAAGACAAAAATTTGAACTAAAACAATTTGACTCAGTATTCAATTGATCTGAGAAGATTCTTTGCTCTTTCCTCCTCATCACCCAGATAATCTTTATCTGGTTTGCCCAATAAAATAATCCAAGGGTTTGAAAGTTCACCTGGCAAAAGGATTTTAAAGAACTCTTCATGGAGTGAACATAAATCTCTAGGCTGTGCATCCATGGGAATTACTTTCCAATCTATAACAACTTTTGACATTAAATTGAGTATTTCATAGTTAGCTGTTTTTTTCCTTAATTGGACAGTATTAATTATGGCTTAGAAACACATTAAATAAATAAAATAAAAAAGCATTCGCTTTATTTTAACAAGCACAAAGCTCTTGATCTTTCAGTTACTTATAAACTGTAGGTGGTTTCTTACTTGTATTTTATTTTTTTCTAACTTACTCAATATTATATAAACATCTTAATATATGTAATAATTTCTGACTCAATTATCTCAGATATTATTAGCATTTCTGGATACAAGGATGCAAATATTTTACATGGTTATATATATTGTGATGCTTATTTTTCTAACAGCAAGGCTTCATATAGATTTCTTTTCCTCCTGTAATGTGATGGTTAAAAGCACCCCAGGGCTTCCAGCCTTGCTCCAGAATTCAGTTTCCAGGATGGTGCTTTTGATCAGGTGTTTTAAATCTCTGTCACAGTTTTCTTATTTCAAAGTGAAGGCGACAATGGCACTCTACTGAGTTCTATGAGAAGTGGCATATGTATCCACGCAGTGACACAAAGAATTTAGAACACGCTTGGTGCTGTGTGGCAAGGCTGAGTTTACTTAGTAAAGGTCAACTTAAATCCATGAGGTAACAACTATCGCCTTCTGTTTTCCATCTTACTATATGCTTCTGATATAACCAGGCCCTTGAAGATTTGCTATATTGATGGAACATCAATAGTTCCTCTTATTCTATGTTCTAACTTGTTTAACTTGATTTGACTAAGTATTCAAACAATCCAAGAAGAGTCTCTGGTATTTCCACCTCATCACACAGGCAGTGTCTTTACCTATTTTGTTTATTAAAATAATTTAAGTGCTTGGACATTTGTCTGGTATGAGGATTTAAAAAAAAGTTTGTTAATTAAATATGAATTTATGTATTAAGCTTCTTCCTCTAATTCCAAAGATACTGTTCTAGTCCAATAAAAAGCAAAGAAGTAAAAGACAACTCGTAAGACTAACTCATCTATTCTGGTCTGATGTCAGACATCCTGGGGCTTGCATGCAAACCTGCTCTTTCAGATCAAGTGCTGGCTCTAAACCAGTCCACTCTTGGCATCAGTATCTTCCAACCCCTGGGGGCACCTCAGTCTCAGCTGCTGCTTTTGTTTATTTTTCCCTTTCTGTTTACTTTAATTACCTTGGTTGCCTCGCAATTGCCAGAAGAAGAGTGTGTGAGACAATGCAAAGAACATTATGCAACACATGAGGTCAAAAACGACTTGGTGCATGAAGATCATTTAACAAAGAAAATCAACCTGAAAAGCAGGATATGTGTTCTGCTCAAAGAGGTTAAAACTCTAAATATTTAAAACTTCCTTAAACTTTCAATGAAAACTTTATCTTTTAAAATAAGGAGGTAATGGGTGTTCTCCAAAGACAAATGATGTAGAAAGTTATACAGAAGGCAAGAAGACATGCTTCTTAAATGCTAAAGTCTTTAATCAAAACAATACATGCACATGAAGAAAGTATGAAATGCCACAGAATATGCTTATTCAAATGAATATTTACATAAAAGACAATGGTGTTCTCACACATGTCTCCTTCTTTTGTTTTCATTAATAGGTTAAAACTTTTTATTACTGTTTCTTTGGTTGTTATTTCAAAAACACATAATAATACCTGTACTCATCAATTATTTTAACATACTAATTCTTAATCAATCTGTTGCAGATCAATTGTGAAAGATGAATATTATCTCTTTTACACAATCTCTTCTGACTTTTCCACTTCCTTCTATTTTTGGTCGTTTATATTGCTTTGCTCTTTGGTTTTCTTTTTATTAAAAATATGCTTTTCTCATATAATATATCCTGATTATGGTTTTTCCTCCCTCCAGTTCTTTCCCCTCCCATCTGGATGTATTTTCTTTCTCTTTCTCATTAAAAGACAAATAGGCTTCTAAGGATAATAGTTCAATATAATAAGATGTTTCAAAAATTAGCACTTTGAAATTAGACAAAGCAAACAGAATAGCCCAGGAGAAGGTACCAGAAATGGAGACTCACTTATTCACACAGTCACGAGTACCGTAAATACACTAAGCTGGAATTTGTAGTATATACACAGAAGCATTGGTACAGATCCTGCGTAGGTCCCGGGCTTGCTGCTTCAGTCTCTGTGAGTACATATGAGCTTTGCTCACAGGTAAACTTTGCTCATGCTGGTTTGGGGGGCCTTGTTTTCTGATGTCTTTCATCTCCTCTGGCTCTTTTATTCATTCTGCCTCCCTTTCTGAAGGGTTCCATGACTGTTGAGGGGAGGGAATTGAGGAACACAACCTGTTTAGAGATGTATATTCCACTCTCTGCACAATGGCCATCTGCAGCTCTCTGCATAGTTCCCACATCCTCTGCAGGGGGAAGCTTCTCTGATGATGGCTGGGCAAGGAACTGATATATAATATGGCAATGTCATCAGGAGTCATTTTATTGTTACTTTTTTGTTTGTTTTAGACCACTAGTATTTGGTAAATTGTTTACCTTTTAATCTAAGCTTTGACTTAATTACTAATTTTATTGGTCATTACTTGTTTACCTACAGCTATAATTAATTAGTTTATAATTCATTAGTATAATATGGAGGGCTGTACTTCCAAGCTGCAGTGAATGAAGATGCTTCTATTCTCTCTGCCAACTCCTTTCTTACCTTTACTCCTTCATTCTACGGGTTACAAAAACATCCAGACCCACATTTCTGTTGCCTCATTTGCTTAATACTAGCCTAAGCTTTCTCAAAGAAGTCTGAGGACACTCCTCTTCTTTTTTTGTGACAAAACTAGCTGACCATTTTATGATGTAAACTAAATTTGCTTTTAATTCTAATTCTCTCTCTCTCAATTCTATCACAGTCTTTGTAGTTGGGGACAGAATTGTTCATCAACATACTCACAAAATACAATTAGTAGGTTTTCTTTTCTTTCTTTTATTATTATTTTTTAAATCAATCCAAATTCCCACTCCCTCTCCTCCTCCCAGTAGTCTCCCTGTCCCTCCACTGACCCTTCCTCCCACCCCTCCAACCCTAAGGGAGTGCCATGCACCCTCCCCTGTGGAAAGTCCAAGGCCCTCCCTACTACATCTAGGTTGAGCAAGGTTTACATCCAAAGAGAATAGGATCCCAAGAAGCCGGTATATGCAGTAGAGACACATCCCAGTGTCACTTTCAGTGGTCCCTCAGTCTGCCCCAGCTGTCAACCACCTTCAGAGGGGCTTGGTTGCTCCCATGCTCCTTCACTCCCAGTCCAGTTGGAGTTCGTGAGCTCCCATTAGTTCAAGCAAACTGTCTCAGTGGATGACCCCATCATGGTCTTGAATTCCTTGCTCATACTCTCACCTGTGCTGGAGAGGCTGTGGAGCATGGAGCACGAGGAACACTCGTCCATTGCTGGTGGGAATACAAACTTGTGCAACCACTTTGGAAA
>LOEQ01002548.1:0-15359 GCA_001685075.1 Bramus lutescens
CTTCTCATCCATTTCTTTAAGGGAGTTTTTCATATCCTCTTAAAGGGCTTCTATCACTTTCATAATGTCAGTTTTTTTCTACTTCTTCTGGATTAGGGTGTTCAAGTCTTCCTTGTTGTAGGTTCACTGGGTTCTGGTGTTATTATGTTTTTCAGATTGTTGGAAGAATTCTTGCATTGGCGCCTGCCCATTTCTTCCTATAAATGCTCTCTGATGGGTCTTCTGGTACAGGATCGGGGCCCCTTGCTGGCCAGGGGACCTCACAGACAAAGGGTCTACCTTGCTGCTGGAAGGCTATTGAGACAAAGGAACTCCTGCCAGGTTGCACTCACCACCTGGTCCCAGTGCCCAAACAGGCTGAGCTGGGTGATCTATGGCCCCGAAGAAGGGAAGGGAGGGGGTGCCTGAACGCAAGCTGGGGTGGGGTCAACTGGAAGTTTTTAAAAAAAAGTCATCAAGAAGAAGGCTTTTAACAAAGTCTAACAAAAATAGTAAATTTTGGTTGAGGAGGCAGCTTAGTGGTAGAGCAGACACATAGCATGTGGAGGTTTTTAGTTCACACACCAGAAGAGCAAGGAAAACGATTAGTTTGGGTTTAGATAATGTGGCTGTAGCTGAAATACTTCCCTGCAGATCGACTGGATATCTGAGTGAGATCCATCCTATTAATCCTCTGGGTGTGTTGTGTGGGAAAATGTTTGTTCAGTTTAGCTTAACAGCGTACTGTTTTAGCACAAGGATTTACCCAGAATGTGTGGTCTTGGCTTGACTTAGTGTTTCAGCTTATTTGCTGTGAAATGTGTTTAATCATGTGGTGCTGCCTTTGCAGCAAGCTAACCTGCATCAGCCTTAAGGACTACCCAAGAGAGGAGTGCTTGTCAGGTTATTGATGTGTTTGATAGTCAGGCTTCTGAACCAATCACATCCCCTGCTTTCTCCTCGACCTCTTCACCCTGAATTTTAGAATAATTGCTTCAGGGGAACCTTCCATTTATTTAATTTTTTCTTTACTTTTCTTACTTTGTTTATTATTTATTTATTTAAAGGCAGGGTCTCACTATGTAGCTCTGACTTTCCTGAAACTCATGTCGACCAGGCTGGCCTCAAAGTCATAGAGATACACCAACCTCTGCCTCCCAAGTGCTAGGATTAATGGTGTGTGAATTCACATCCAGCTAAGATACTCTTTGTCTTAAGAGACTCCATGTCCTCTGTTTTTCCTGTAGTCTTCCCAACTGAGTTTGCTGTTGCCCGCACCCTAGTGTCTCAGTACTCGGGAAGGGGTACTTCTAGTCAGTCTGATGTTTGCACAGAAATGGCTGGGCATGACCCTATGGTTCAACTATACCACACTGCTCCTCTTCAGAGAAGTCTTGGGCACCTGACTGCTTTCCTCCACACGTCTACCTGCCATGGTACATACAGTGTAGATCTTGAGGGCCTGTGCAGTCCTGGAAGCTTCCAATTCCAAGACATTTGCTTCTACTCTAGCTACTTTCTTCTATTTTCCAGTTGTCTGTAGTTTTATTCTGGAGAGGCTTTTGTATCTCTAAATATTTGGGTTGTCCCACCATTCTAACTCGCAACTTCACCTTTCACCGCACTTAACGTCACTTTACGTTCTCCCTTCAGCAGCATTTGTCTACTCCTCTCCCTTCCATGCTGTGGTCTGTACAAGCTAGGAGTAAGGTTATTTCATGAGAGTATCCTCAAATGGATTTATTGTCCTCTTAAATCATCCTGAGAAAGCTCTAGGTATTTCTGATATCATTTGTATCTTTAAAAAAATCAATTCAAACAATTTTTCATTCATTTATTTACTTTTGGCAATTTGTTGCATTACATACCGAGTTTTGTGCACTTATATACTCTTGTATAAATGAGTCAGCTCATTCTGAGGATTGGTAATACACTGCTATAGCAGCTTCGCTTAATGCTTCCCATTGCAATGCCAAGCAGTGGCATGTATGGCTGTCCTTTGATGATCATAGGTTATAATTATGGATTAGGTGCATGGGTGACTTTAGTATTTGACTTTTAAATTTTTTTAATAGAATACAATGTCCCAGAGTATCACCTTAAGGTCCTACAACATCATATTCATATTTGTTATATTAACTATTATGATTCTCATCTCTTAAAAGTTCTTCCTCAGACCTTCTGTATTGACTATTCAAACACAGATGAGTAAGGAATGAAGTGCACTTTTAAGCCTTTGTGCAGCCCTGACATTTGTTCTATTTTTAGGCTATTCCTGGACTATGGCTTTTCATCATGCTGCTATTAGGGAATTCATCAAAATTTCATATTGCCGGTATGGGGCTCCATTGTCCATGGCTGCCATCTGCTCCACTCCGGGCTGGAGTGATGATTATTTCATGTGGCTCTCACAGTCCTCCTGTCCTAGCCAAATCCGCTCTGCAGTCTTTGCCTCCATCCTCCATTCCAGGGTGTAGGATAAATGTCATCATTTTCCAAGGGGGGAAGAAACCCTTAGTGCATATTGCTTCTTCCCAGGTCTTTGCCCAGGTTTTGCCTTCCTGTCAGGAGCTCTCAGGGTGTTTAGGCCCAGTGTAGGCCCCGTCTGTCCAAATTGAGACCCTTGTTTCAAAAGTATGGCCAGGCAGAGGGTGTGGTTCTTGCTCTCAACCTGCTTTTCCTTCCATGGCTTCTTTCTGGGAATGGCGGGAAGCTTCATCCTCTGCCTTTGATTATTGAAACCCCCATTCCCATTCCCCACTCCATCCTTTACCCCCACTTTAGCACCTGCTTAAGGCCGAAAGCTTTTTTCTTGAATTGTAGTTTTTGGTCTCTTAACCTGAATTGAAGCTTGGATCCCTTGACTGATCTCTTTGTTTGCCTGTCTGTGTCTCTGTTTCTCTCTCTCAATGTTTTTCCCTGTGCCTAATTTTAATAACTTAAGATTTAAAGATGAATTACAACTGTTTGTTGCACATGTCCCACAGGGTGTGGTGATCACGTGACACCTGTATGGCGATTTCCTGACCTCAGTCAACTTTTGGTGCAGGACAGAAAAGAATGGTCTTAAATCATGGTGATGTAAAGCTACATGGGATAATTCCTGTCTGGGTGGCTCAGAAACTCCATGTCACAGAAGGTGTTGGGGAAGAAGGACTAACTCTAGAATACCGGTGTCTGGGGCAGGCGGTGGAGGGATGCCATTTGAACTGTGGAAATTAGGAGCAAAAGCACCAAGGGTCATTAGTTCTGTGTTTGGGAGGAGTCTGTTTTTCCTGTGTGGGAACTGAAGGGTAAGGACCTGAAGGAAGGTCAAAGTTTACAGGCTGGAGACTTTCGGAAGGCTCTGGAGCAAGATGGCTGTTTTTAAGGACTGCAAGGTAAATATTGAAATGTATCCCAGAGACAAAGTTGATGAAGGCAGAGCCATCCATTCATGGGTGGAGACTGAGTTTACCTGTACCCGAGGTGCAGCCTAGAGCCCCGGATAGAGGGCTATATGGATCAGGAGGGGACAAGGAAGGCTTCCTCTGAGACTTGAGTTTGGGCAGTGCGGAAAATGTCAGTCCCAGGATATCACCAGAGAAGCGAGCTGGTTGGCTTGGAGAGAGCTGTTTACCCTGCTTGGCCGGAGGTGAGGGGTGAAGATTGCTCCGGATGAAATGCTCAGGTGGAAAAGTAAAACGGAGACAGAAGGATAGCCTCGAAGGAAGTACCCAGAGCTAGGAGACTGGTACTGCCTGCTTTCAATTTGCCCCATAAGGTCAGAGGAAGGGCACTGGCAGGCAAGGTCCAGAGTTTGGAGGGAGTGGTTTGCAGCCCAGGTGAAGCAATCATCCTGTTGGAACTTTCTGGATTAACTCCTGCCCTCCTGATTCCCATGCAGTGACTCCCTGCCGTGGGCCCTGCCCAACTTGCCTACATTGTCAAGCCAGGTTCTGTACTGGGTAGGGTGGTGGCCTGCCACAGGGACTCCCTTCTGCATGGTAGCTCCAGGCTTCGGAAGCAGATCCCAAGCTCACAAGCCCCAGGAAAAGCCTCCCTTTAGGTGAGAGAAATCATGAAGTGGACTGAGACGGCTCTCAGAAGTCTTAAGATGAGTACATGTTTGGCATTTGAACACTTACGTCAGGATTTTTTTTCTGTGAAAATGTATATAAATTTGTAGTATTACGTATTGAACCCTGGTGTTCACCCATATTAGGCCAGTACTGGACCACTGAGCTATGTGTCCAGCTCAGGTTTGAAATTGTTTCAACCGTAGAACTTTGTCCCTGGAGGATAACAAATATACAATTAAACAGATCATGTACTTTAACATAGAAAGGTTTACACAAAGTATCAAAATCTGTCTGGTCCAGAAGTGGTTCTGTGGAACATTTGCAGATTTATTAAAGGTGTTTTTTGTGGTATTTTAAGCATATTTTCCCCTCCATTTACCAAATATAACTTTATGTTGTATATTAAACCTGAAAATGAGCTGTTTTGTTGAGAGGCTTTTTAATGTGCCTAAGTCTTAACATTTTGGACTCCAGTAGTACTGAGAATATGTCAGAAGGTGGCAGCAGAGAGCAGAAACTGATTTCACAGGTCTCTTTGGAATTTCGAGGAAGAACCAAAGCAGTTAGAGCTGTAGGATGAGGGACAGTTTGGTGCAAATTTGCTTTCTCATAAGGAAGCCCTAGATGTCTGTCCAAAATCAAAAGCACACTGTCAGAATCCCCACGGCAGGTCCTAAGTCCTTCCCACCCAAGCAGTACTGACCAGAAGCAGATCTCAGGGAGACACTTCAGTCAGTGGAGGGACTTCTAGGTCAGCCCAAGTCTTTTGAACCAGGATCTTCCAGAGAAAGACCTAGAAACTGGATTATATTGCACTAGCTCGACAGGTGGCTATTCTCTACACTCAGATTATGGTTGCCCAGTAAGTCCTTTCAATGGGATTGGCATCTTGAGGCTCTGAGGGTGGTGTTTTCAAGCCAGGCAAGCAAGGGGACGGGGGACAACCTCTCCAATGGCTGACTCCATTTCTCAGGGTCAGTCACTCTTGGTTGTGAGGTAATGCTGTCTGGATACGGTCTTCCTTCTTTCTTCCTTTCTTCCTTCCCTCCCTCTCTCTTTTTCTTTCTTCTTTCTTAAGAAGTTATGTTTCTCAGCATACTACCAAACAGAACATGTCTACAGGTTGGACAGCTGTGGGCTGTGATCTCTCCCTCAGGGGCTTACATCAGTTGAGGACATGTTTCCCATGTGGTCCGATAATAAGTCATGGGCAAACTTGAGACGGCACAAGGGAACGGGGGGACTTGAGCACTGCTGAGGGAGGTCGTGTACTTCCCCGAAGGAAGATTCCTAAGGTCATCAGTATTTTAGGGGAAAACCCAATTCACTAATTTCTGTGGGTGGTGTCTCTGTGCATTTATGCATATGGTACATAATGCGTCTTAAGCTCCAAATGGTGTTAAAAAACTTATTTAACTTTTGGACAAATCACTCCAGTAAATGCAAATAAAATTAGTCCTTGGCCATGGATCTTTTAAACCAGTAAGTTAAATTTTGAGGTGAACTGGAAAGCATTACTGAGATCTCTGAAGGCTACAGGAAGTCCCTAAGGGGAACTACTTATCATATAAGTTGCTTGAGAAAGATAGATTTCTTCATAGTTATTGGAAGTATGGCTGGATCATAATACCTAATGGGGGTTTGCATCCTCATGTGCTGTGCCCATTTGGTATACTTTAAGATGTGTTTTCACTTTGAAAACATATGAACTAAATTATGAAAAAATAATAGACTGAAGAGATCTTAATTCAGTAGAAATGTTAGATGCAGTGCAAAGGTGACATGCTCTGACCTTATTTTTTTTGCCTGGCTTCTTTCCCTCTGACTGTTTCCAAGGTTCATGTTATATGATGTATTAATATTTCATTAAAAAATCATGGATATTTCACAATATGGTTTTAATGGTAATCAGGACTTCAATAAAAAACACAATGATAATTTACTATGTGGTTTTAATTGTAGTCAATTTATTCATCAGTTGATAAACTTTTGGATTATATCCACTTCTGGGTCATGTGAGTATTGTTACATTTGTGCCGAAGATTTCATGTGGAGAAATGGCTTTCTTTGGGTATATAGTAGGAAGATAATTGTAACTCCTTCTTTACTTCCTAGAAATTGATTATTGAGTTGATTGATGGAAGGCTGACAAATGGATTTCTGAAGAACAACAACTTTGTTGATGAATGCCACAGAAAAACTTTTAGAGTAGAAATCCATGAAGGATCATGGGGGTTGGGTGGGATTTCTATGCAGCAGGCATATGTATGCTGTCTCTCATGTTACGCTTACCCTGAATAGTGAGCTATATCCTAGTCAACAAAGGGTAGAGCTCTCAATTTGAGTTTCAGGTTAGCTGAAGCAGTGACTCTCACCTGTCAATGTAACATAGACACATGGCCTTTCAAAATGAGGTTTCCCTCAGTGATGACTCTCATGGTAATTCACAGGGAGGTAAGCAGGTCATTGTTGAGACTTACTCATGTGTGTGAGACATTTCTGCACAGAACAGCACCATCTTTTGACTCTTGAAAACCCATGATTATATTAAGCATTACAACTACCCTTCAAATATCCTAATAGTGGACGTTCACATCCACTTACAATTTGTATAGCAACTATTTAAAAACTCTTTGATCTGAAAAAAGTCATTCATGCACTGGTCAGGGCTTTGGGGAAACTTTTCTTTGAATGTTTTCTGTAGCATTTGCAACAATTTTGAGTATGGGCCGGTCTTTAGAGACAAGATTGATTCTTCACAAGCAGTAGGTGCTAGCAGGATGGACCCGGAGGAAGAGCACATTTTGGGGTTTAGTGTCTTCAGAAACCTTAACTGGTGGCAGACAGGGCTCGTGTGATCTTGGATTCTGTGACATAAGCAAATCTTTGCCTCTGTTGTCAGTGCTGGAGCAAACCCCCCTTTCTTCTCTTTGGTTTCTATGTCCTGTTCTTTCGGCTCCATCACTGTGGCCACCTAGAGAATCTCGGACTGTAAGACTAAAGTTGGTTGTTGCACTCGGGCTGTGGCTTGTCCTGTGTTAGAAATGATTATACTTTTCTCCTTGCCCACAGAATGCAAGCCTCACTGACATTTAGCTTCATTATGACTGAATGAGAACCTCAAATATTTGGACTCTTGATTTCCCTTTTTGCCGTCTCTTTCCCCTTCTTCCCACTTGGCTGTGTGAAGACCAGTGGGCCTGAAAAGGTTGCAGGAGCTGTAATTATCCACCTAACTCTTAGATGAAGGTCTCAAGGAGGGCAGTGGCTGAGGGGAAATTTTTAGACTTTTGACCACCATGAAACTTTGGACTCTGTTTAGAAATTCAGTGATCTGTGCAATTCTGGTGGCCACAAACTTGGAAGACTTCTGAGTTGGCTTTGGTTTTGCTATCAAATGATATTAGTATTGGCAAAAATAGTTCTGATGTATTCCAGAATGCTATGTAGTCCAATGCCAAAGCTTACTAGACGCTAACGACTGGAGAATTATGCCCCTCAAAGCCATGTTATTTGTTGAATATACAATATCAGTTCACCAAGAACACGCTGCAATCCAGAGAGTTAGCCACAGTTCATGGAGATGCCTAGCCTTATAAAATGCCATCGTGACCACATATTTCAAAACAGGGTTAGATTCTTAAAGGGGAAATGAAGACAGATATTTCATTTCTTTGCTTTTCAGTAAACGAACACAATAAGTTGTTCATTTAGAAGATAGTTTAAATGGAAAGTTAAAGTCCAGTCTGAACCCAG
Source organism: Bramus lutescens (assembly GCA_001685075.1). NCBI lineage: Eukaryota > Metazoa > Chordata > Mammalia > Rodentia > Cricetidae > Bramus > Bramus lutescens. The sequence goes on from LOEQ01002548.1 coordinate 7,797, forward strand.
GAACACTTTCAAAGAGCAGGTCTACCATGGTGACAAGCTCTTATTTAAAGGTTTGTTCCCATGTGCAGGAGTGTATTCTCAGAGTGTATTCATTAGGGTTACTATTGCTGTGCTGTGACACACCAGGACCAAAAGCAAGTTGTGGGAGAATGGGCTTATTTTGCTTATACCTCAAGGTAAAGCCTATCACTGAAGGAAGGATCTGGAGGCCAGAGCTGATGCAGAGGCCATGGAGGAGTTCTGCTTACTGGCTTGCTTCCTTAAAGAACACAGGACAGGACCAGTAGCCCAGGGATGTTCTCACCCATGATGCACCGGCACACCCCATCAATCACTAATTTTAAAGGTATTCCCTAGGAATTCCTGCCTACCGCTTAATCTTCTGGAGGCACTTCCACAGTTGAGGTCCCCTTCTCTCAGATGACGTTAGATTGTGTCACCTTGTCTCACGAACCAGGATACCAGAATGATGTGTTCTCACGGACTTTTGTTCTTATTCGTGAGCAGCTGGGAGAGCTAGGATATGCTCATACGTAAGTAGGAGATGGCCATGTAAGTAAATTGACGACAGGAATCAAGGCTACTTCTTCCCCCTAGAGATCCACCTGTAATGTAAGCCAGAAGTTTTATATTCCGGCATGTACCTAGTACTAGGATGAGTAATTGGATTTCACATGAGCAATGAGCATGCACAAGTCAGCTGTATTCTAGCCAGTGAGAGAAGTTGAGTGTTGCAGAGCCTGTGGTAGGGCCCAGGAAGCCTAAGGCATAGGAGGTTCACAGGATTATGAGTTCACCATGTGCTTACATAGACATTCTTATTTGATGCTCAGTGTTTACTGACCCAAGAGTCTCAGCTTTTCTTCATATATAAAGCGGGCAACTTTTCTTTATAAGCTGGGACGTATTAGTCACTTTTCTGCTTGTTACAACCAAACGCCCAACAAGGAACCACTTCCAGAATAAATCTATTCTGACTCACGGTTTGAGGGGATCCCATCCGTCGTAGCAGGGAAGGTAAGGTGAGAGCTGTTGCAGGCCATGGAAGCAGGAGCTTGAGCCTGCTGATGGCTCCCTCCGTGGCCCTGGAAGCAGAGTCTTGATAAGAGGCAGGCCAAGCTCTAAACCACCCAGCCTGCCTTTCCTGGTGAGGCTGCACTTCTAAATACTCCACAACTATCCCAAACAACACCATTGTCTAGGGATCACATGTTCAAACACATGTGCCTATGGGATGCGGTTCACATGCAAGCCTTAAAATCAGGAAGGGTGATGGGTCACAAAGCACAGAGAGGATAGACTGGTGTCATATTGGGCTTGGTTTGTAGCTGAGGGAAGCAAGACCAGGAGAAGTTAAGATATTTATTTTTATTGTTCATGGAATTTGGGATTCCCATCTAAGTTTTCTGATGGCTAATGCTTCTTTGCAAGGGAGAGATGCTCTCTGGGAGCATGGTTTGCAAGGGAAGACCTACCTTTGGGGGGGGGGACATTAGCCTTTCCAGCACCAAAAATAACCTCTTCAGTAATTTTATTTTGAAAAAGAAAAGAGGTATGAGGTAGACATTTGTTCTCTTTGCGTTATGTTTTTGTCTAATGTATGCTATGAGCCATAATCCTTGCATTTGTGAGCTTTGGGTGTGTGCAGCTAAAGAGATCTGTCGAAAATCAGTGCATTATAGAAAATGATTGGATTGTCACAGGAAAGTGTCTTGTTCTGTGGAGTCATGTGAATTTTTCTGTAGTTGACTCCAAAATGAAGAGAGGGTACAGTTTGAATTCATTGCCAGTTTTATTGGTAGACAGAAAAGCTTGCCAGCTCCCTTTGTGCCTAGCAGCCTGCCACTTCTTGAAGGAAGGACTCATCTCATTAGGAGGTCTCTCATTACATGTGAATATCTAGTTGTCACCCACTGGAAAGTGAAGGCAGATTTGTCTTCTGTGAATTGTTTCGCCATATGGTTTCTATGCCTTCTAATATCAAATGCTCCTTGGAATTTGGAATGTTTGATAGACTGAGCATATATATCATTTTTAAAATTTATTTTCATCTTCATTGTTTTGCGTGAATGTATGTCTGTCTGTATGAGAGTTTCAGAAGCCCTTGAATTGGAGTTACAGGCAGGTGTGAGTTGCCAGGGGGGTGCTGGGAATTGAGCCCGGATCCTCTGAAAGAACAGCCAATGCTCTTAACCGCAGAGTAATCTCTCCAGTTCCAAGCATATATATTTTAAGGACCATGATCTAATAGCTGCTAAGTCAATTGTGAGATGACAATTTGAAATCAGTTGTTAGCACAACTGAAGTTCGTAGCCTAGTGTTGATCAGCAAATGACCCCTGCCTATCCCTTTTAAAACAAATGCATACAGGCCCTGTATTTCTGGAATCTTGACTGGCACAAAAAAAGAGATAGTCCAGAATTGTGGACACCTTTCAGTGGCTGCATCAGACAATGTAAAAGATCTTAAGAAGAGAGCTTGCTGATTGGCAGTCTGTGGGTGTTTTGCTGATGACATGGACATGAAATGGTCTTTGAGAAGTTTCTATAATGTTTGGATTTAAGTTATGCGATTATATGGTCAGAGATAGAACTGATCTACAAAGTTTTTGGGGAGTTGTTGCTTGGATTGGTGAGAAATCTTATCCAGTGAAAGGATTATAGCAAAACCATCAGCCAGACAGGAAGGGGTTCAAAAGGTAATTCCTGTTTATTTACTGAATTTAGACATTTCATAACAAAATAAATGCTAGTTTTTTGAACACTTGCTGAACTTGACGGTTGCTGCCTGTCATTAGCTATTATCGTCTTCCACAAGATCTGCCCTTTCAAAACTCCCTCTGTTAATGTTTGGAGGCAGGTGGCTAGACAGGTTTGGCAGAATGTGTCCTGGCGCCAGCTCTGTCCCTCCTATACTCTATTAGCTTAATTATGACTTCCAGCAGGCATCTCAGCCAGGAGTCCCAGCTTGGTCCTGTCACTCCATGGCTTCCTTTCTGCAGGATGACCGCTCAGCACACATGCTTGCTAGAGGGAGAGTCCCCTTTTGTTCTAGAGCAGGCTAAGCACTTCAAATATCTTTTGTGCACCATGAAGGAGAGAGGGCAAAGATTTTTCCCTTTGACAGGCAGGGGTCTCAGCTGTGACTTAAGCAGGACCACGTGGTGTGATGTGGACCAGCTCTGAGTTCAAATCCTGTCCTTGAATGTGTTCTCAAACTATTTAATATGGTAATTTCATTTAACAGGATCACATGGAAAGGAGGGAGGGTGAAAAAGAGAGGGAAGAGAGGAAGGGAGGGAGAAAGAGATGGTATAGAGGGGAAGGTGTGGCTGACTACAAGGTGATCACACCTGTTTGTTTGATAACTTAAGTGGAAAGTCTGTGGTCTCTATTTACTTAACCCTATGAATCACAGCCTCATTACTTAAAACGTATCACACCTTAAATAGCTTGCTAATGAGTAAGGTTCACAGTCATCGGAGACCCAAATGACTAAAACTGCTCAAACGTTCTCTCAAAACTGGAATTTCTTTCAGACCATTGATTTCTTTCAAATATTTATTCTCCCTAATGTAAGGGTGGGGTCTCATCTCAAAGTATAATTTAGGGAAGTAGAAAAAGACATGATCTCCTGAGAAAATTGGGAGCATGGGGACCTTGGGAGAGTGTTGAAGGGGAGGGGAGAGGTAGGGAGGGGAACAGAGAAAAATGTAGAGCTCAGTAAAATCAATTTAAAAAAATACAAAAAAACCCTATAATTCAGTTTTTAAAAACAAACTGTCCTCACCATGTTGGGAGGTGTTTTACAGATCGTTATAATTTTTAACAATGTTTTTAGATACAGCATTGATTTAGTAACTTTTTATAATCTGGAGTCAGTTTCTTTAAGGAATGTTACCTTAATACCAAGTAAGTTAGACATCCATGTTGAAGGACACAGCTTTTTCTCTACTGGGGAAAGATGGTTAAGAGTTGCTCTCTGGCTAGACAGTAACTGCTGTAATAGCTAGTGTTTGTGACTGCTTCTGAGCCAGGCATTAAGTCTATCATAATTATGTCATCTCACTTAATTCCCAGCCTAACTCCACAAGACCTGTAGTCTCCGTGTCACGGGTGAGGATGCCAACAGGTGAAGCGGTCTGGACAGTTACTGGTAGACAGTGGCAGAGCAATAGTGAAACAGACTCACAGGAGCCAGGATCCTGACCCAGCCTTACCTGAGCAGCTGGAGATGCTGGGGAGTGACCTTAAGGAATGCAGCTCAGGTGGGCTCTAGTGTTGAAAGACATTCCCCTTTGTTTAAAAGTCTCAAGAGTTTTGTATCATTCCACTTCGGTTCTGCAAGCAAGGTTATAGCTAACTTTATGTATGGATGCAGAAATTGCTGCTTGAGAATTAATCAGTTTTGAGTTACTGAGATGGGATAGGCAGTATGTATAGCACACACATTTTCCCTCCTTTCCTTCTGCTTTCCTCCCTCCCTCCTCCCTCCCTCCCTTCCTTTCTTCCTTCCCGGTTTTTTTGAGACAAAGATTTTCTGTGTAGCTCTGGCTGTCCAGGAACTCACTCCGTAGACCAGGATGGCCTTGAACTCAGAGATCTACTTGCCTTTAACTCCTGAGTGCTGGGATTAAAGGTGTTTGCCACCACCAATCTGGAGCATGCTCGTTTTCTAATGTGCACAAAATGTCTAGAGAAGATTAAAGTATTCAGAACGAATTTTCATTGTATGAAATTTTAGAGTATCCAAGTTTTATTTTCATTCTTACACACATGAACACACATGTGTACACACACATACTCAGTTTGTGTTAAAGCAATGCGTTTTCAAGTCAGACTATTGAAGAGAATGAACTTTTAGAAGTCTGAGTAGCCATTTAAACTCTCAACACTTAAGAATTAGTTTTGAAGGTATAATGGTGCAGTACATTAATTTAGGTTCCTAGAATCTAGTGAACATGGGGTTGATTTTTCTGGACAGTTGAGTTGCTTAGCTTCACATTTCTTACTGGTGAAATGAGAATGATAAGAAGGACCGAATTTCCTGCTTTGTGAAGTGAGTAGATAACGAGAAGTTACCTACTGTAAAAACTCAAGTTCCAGATGGTTGTTGGCCACTGTGTGGATGGTGGGAATTGAACCTGGGTCCTCTGGAAGGGCAGTGCTCTAATCACCAAGTCAACTATCCAGCCCCTGCTCTGTAATCTTTTAAAATGAGCTCTTCGGGGCAGTTTCTGAATAGCTCTCTTTCAGCATCTTGACTTGATCTAACAGGATTCTAGGCATAATTCAGCCTGGCTGTGTGTTAAATTACTGGAGTATGGACAAGTGACAACGTCAGAATTCACTCATGTCGTGGGTTAGATGGACACTCTTGGCGGCCTTTACACACATGAATGATCTTGCGATTATTTTCCCTGTTTGGAGTTCCAGACTTGGGGGAAAGGATTTAATGTGTTTGATAACTCATAGCTCTGAGGCAGTGAAAGTGGAGTTGAGCTAAGCTTTGTGTGACTCAAGTCCCTTCCCTCCTTGTCACTTGCTACACTCTACTCCCTGGACTGGCTGTGCACTGTGGTGACTGTCATTTTTCATTGCTTGCCTTGTGTCTGCAGATCACAGCCTTTCTTCCCCATCACCATTTGTCATCTAAATGGCTAGAGAATGTCATGACTGTCCAATACTGGTGCTCCTGAGGGCTTTGCTTGGATTGGAGATAGTGACTCTGACTGTGTTGAGCATTTCTCGGTCTCGCTCTTTGACTATTGGGAGGAGATTTCTGAAGAATTAGCTGTCTTGGTGTCTTTCATACATGGGTCCACCCTCACTTTGAGTCTGTTCCTGATATGTTTGTGGGGAAATTCTAGAGTTGGTTGCACAGGTTATCTGAGCTAATCTGGTCATTCTGAAAGGAGTACATCATCCTGTCTAGACAATTTTTTTTTAAACTCTGCTTTTTTAAATGTGGTCTTTACTTCTATGACTGAGCTCTAAGAAGGTAAAGCTACTTGCTTCTTTATTATTAACCTTCAGCTCTGTGTTCCAGCAGGAACAGAGCAGAAGGATTGTGTTTAATTTCTGCAGCTGAGTGGATGTCATACAGGTGATTGCTGGAGATGGACCCTCTTTTTCTTCCTGGGTTTGAGGATATCACAGCCTGGCCAGACACTTATAAAACCAATTGATGAGAAACTGAGTCAATCTCTCTCCCTTTCCTCTCTCTATCCCTGTCCCTGGTGTGTGCATCGGTCTTTCTTATGGAATGTAGGTACACGTCACCATGCTCTGTTCTGCTAACTTTGAGTAGAAAAGCGGCTGTGAAGTTATCACCTAACTTCTCAGGCCTACTATTTGGCTGTAGCAGCCTTGGGCAGTATGGAACATTATGGAATTCAGAGTCCTGGGTGAATGGAAGAGACAGCAGCGGTGATAGTGGAGAATGGTGGACAGTATTGCATCATGTGCCCGACCCATTTACCCGACCTGGGATGTAAGATTCATGACTTTCAAATGCATGATTCCAGAAATGTAGTTTTCTCCAGATGGCAGGTGGGACAAGGATTCCGCTGTCATCTACTGAATACTTACCTAGGGGTAGCTGCTGTCACAATCCCGGGGGCTGAGAACATGGGCCAAGGAGTTATTTTTAGAATTGCTCTGTCCTGTTGTCATCCTCCACTCCTTCTTCTAATGCTGCCCCCGTGGAGATCCCTACCTGTTCCAGTGTGTCCTTCCTCGAGAGACTGAACCTAGCTATTTTCCCTAGATGTTTCCCTAAGACCATTGGTGTTGGTAACTATGGACAGCCTGACAGCTGGGAACTGTCCAATCCAAGCATTTACCATTTTGACTCACTCTTGTCTTTCGGTGCAAGGGTTTAGCATCTCCTTAGGGTGTGTCAATAGATAGCTCTCTGGAAATGGCTTAGTGCTTGCTGTGCAGGCAAGGAGACCTGAGGTCAGGCCCCAGCACCCAAGTAAAGAGCTGGATATTACTGCATGCATGTGGGACGGGCACCCCAGCACTGTAGGTGGCAGAGACTAGAGGATATTGGGGCTTGCTAGCTATGAGCCCAGCTCCAGGTGCAGTGAGAGACTTATCTTAAAGAAGAAGGCAGAGCTTGGTAAAGTAGAATATCCTCTGGCCTCTGCAGCTACGTATGCAGGCGCACCCCCCCCACATGTGTGTACATGCACCTTGCTCACATCACACAATGTATACATTATTACTTACATATATAATAAAAATAACTAATGCTGATAACCACAGTTGTTGGATATCTTCATGAGTAAGTTTGAGAATCATCCCTCTGCTCTTTAGCTATGTAATGAAATGAGGAATTTAAGGATGAAATTGAAATAAATGATGTACAGATGTAAATGCTGTTTCAAGTTTATATCTTAAATTGTACATATTTACTCTTACTGACTAATCCATAGTTCTCTTTTGAAGCTCATTAGAAATTTAGCTTAGCTGAGCAGTGGTGGCACATGCCTTTAATCTCAGTACTCAGGAGGCAGAGGCAGGCAGATGTCTGTGAGTTCGAGGCCAGCCTGGTCTA
>LOEQ01002548.1:24884-45526 GCA_001685075.1 Bramus lutescens
GGGTATAAGCTAGCCGTGCGGGAGCTGGGCTGGACGAAAAGCAGGGCCCGCTCCCCTAATTACTACAGGGCAGGACAGAAACCCCAACAAGCAGGCTGTTCATGTTACATGACAATTATGAGAAAATGATAAAATTTCATTCCTCTGGAACAGAAAATATAGACAGGTGGTATTGGTTAAAAAATGACATTTTATTGACAGCAAAGCACTTTTTTCTAAATTTACTGCCTTTAAAGAAGTTAGAAATTTTGAAAATTTTACACAACCAAAAAAAAATAATAATCAAGGTGGATTTCAGGGCTTTGCTCCAAGAGGTTATACTTCTCTGCTTGTTCTGTGGCTGAGCCTTGCCCAGGGCTTTCTTTTGTAAGCATGCAGTGTCCAACGAGCAGAGCTCCTACTTAGAATAAAAGTAAACAAATAAATACCTTGTAGTTAATAATCAATGAAAAGATATTTGTAGCTTCGGTTTGCTAGGAAGGTGTGTCATTCCTCCTGTATGTGTCTTTTTCACAAACTGTGGAATGGAGACATTGCTCACTAGATGGAGTGCTCATCTTGTATGCTTCTGAGTTCAGACGTTGCATAATCCAGGTGGGTTGAAGAGTCGGGATCGGAAGTGCAAGGTCACCCCTGGGTGCACGTTTGCAAGCTTGAGAACAGTTACATGGAACACTGTCTCAAGATAAACCTAACAATTAAAAAATTAAATTTAATTATAAAACTTGGATAGTGTGAAGGTACACATTTGCGAAATGCCTTAGCAGGTAACAGAAATGTGCCTGAGCAGATGATTAATAAGATCACCCCTAGGTCACCAAGCTCTTTGAGTGCATCTGCATAGTCTTCTGTGTATGCCTTCCCATTGATTTTTGAAAACCTTCGGAGACAGGAGGTAACTAGGTATTGATGAATTTTGAACGTTTTGCTGGAGAGTTCTTCGACAAAGGGAAGAGGTGAAGTTTGCTGTTTAGAGCTAGTATTATTATTTTTTTTTTAATTTTGCAGGTTAGCCCACAGTAGAATGTCAGACTCAGGCTCTTAGAAATGTTTGTACCTGAGCCATGTTGAGCTTTATAGATGGCTTTCTGAGGGTCGCACCTGAGTTGCGAAGTCAGACTGTCTCTGCTGATAGGAAAAGGTCTGTGAATGGAGCCAATGTTCTAAGCCCAGGTCCCCTCAGCTCTTTTGTAGAGGATAGACAACATTGTTGCTGGAAAGGGAAGAGGAAGGGAGAGTAGACACCTTAGTTCTCACCGTTCTGAGCTTAGGAAGTTCACGACGAAGATGGGTGCAGGTTGGGTGTCTGGTAAGGGCCACTTGTTCATAGTACCTACCTTCTTAGTGTAATCTCACCACGACTTCCCATAGGGGAAGGGCAAGGCCTGTAGACTGAGGGCACTAATCCCAATCAGGAGGTGCAGAGTCTTGAGACTGTCACCTCTCAAAGGGCCCTGCCCTTTAATACCATAACTTGGGAGGTCAACATTTGACCATGCTAGTTAGGAGGTTCACAAGCATTCAGAAGAAGCTGAGGAAAAGGTTATTGAGGTCACTGTGAGAGTACCTTGAGTTATTTTGTGTTCTAGTTTTAATCTTACCAAGAGAACAAACCTCTGCTGGGCTAAACAAGCAATAACCAGGTTTGTTCCCTCATGCAAGGGAAGGCTTGAGAGGGATAAAGAGATAATTCTACTCCGGGCTGGAGGGATGGAACACAGGGTCGCAGACCAAGAACAGAGGGCATGGGAGCATCTGGAAGTTTATCCCGTAATCTGACTCTTGCTTCAGAGCCAGTGACCTGAAGTCAGTGTCCCTTTAGAAAGCCTACAAGTGAAACTCAAGAACACTTAACTATGCAAAGCATTTCTATTTGTAAAAGCGAGTGTTTCCATACAGGGTACTTAAATTTCCTTTAACTCGAGACCCTGCCTGAGGTCCATGAAGTGTGCTTAAATTTTATCTATTTTTAGATCTCACATAACATTTTCTTATCCTTGTAAGAAATATTCTAAACGTGCTTTCTTAGGAATCATAAATTCATAACTCATCAAATGATTTGCATGCTCAGTGTTTGTCAGAACTGTGTGTTGTGTGCATTTCCTCTGTAGCCTGGTGCTTAGAAGGATGGGTGTTTTGACTGATGAAGTCAAATTGTATTTCCCTCTAGTGACTCAGAACTTTTGAAGGCTGAGTGTGCTTTCTCCAGAGAGCTGTTTTTTCCTTGCGGTTGTTTCCTTGTTTGCACATGTGTAAGAAGGTTGAGGTGTGAAAAGGAAGGCTAATTCATTGTGTAGATGTTGCTTCTAAGTCATGTCTGTGGCCAAATTTGCCCATGTGGGAGGAGTCGGTTCACCCACCAGAAGGTATCTGTCTGTGCCGCTTCCTTACTCTGCCTCTTACTTCACTGATAGCAATCTGTTTTATTATTCATTCCAGAGACTGCATAGAAAATGCTCTTGAAATTATGATACTATATTACAAAAGGGATACGTCATGTCACTGGGTAAACAGAGTGACCTTGTCAGAGTCACAGTGACTCAGTGGGTGGGCCAGGAGTTTATGACCCTACCCTCTGTAAGGACAGCTGTGCTCAGGTGTCCTGAGATGTTGTATGTTACTCCTGCTCACATTAGCTTCAAAGTTATAGCACTGAAAGACTGTATTCTCTGAAGAATATTACTCTAAAAATACCACTGCCAAGATAGTGGTGAATACCTATAAATGATTTCTTGATAGGCTAGGTCAGAATTATGTTGTTATTAAGCAATGCCTCACTTATTAGTTCTTCTAGGCATTGCTGGGGAGCCAGCTGTAATAGCTACGCAGAAATGCCACAACTATAGAAGCATTCAGTCAGGAGGGAAAAACTAGAGAGATTAATTTACAGCTACCATTTGGTAGTAATCTGCCTAATTATTTTCTCCATCCCCGGTTGGCAATTGAGGAAAAACGATGTGGAGAGAGAAGGGAAAAGGCTTTTTAAACGACTTGCAACGTACAGTTCAGAAATGAGGACTCATGGAGACACAGTTGAGGGGATAACATAAAGCTGGAGGGCTGGGGCTGGAGTACAGTTTGGTGGGAACATACTGGCTTAGCCCACATGAGGCCCCGAATTCCAATCTCAGCCGTGCACCCTCAAAGTCAAGGAGATGGCTGTTTTCATCTGTGGTTAAGTTGTCTAAAGACCTTTGTGTGAACAAACTGCAAAAACAGAAGAGCAACTTTTGTTTGCCTGGCTAAATCTTCCTAAGCCAATGTTTTGTAATTTTTGAATGTTGCCGAACAACATTCTGAAGGCTATTAGCTGGAGACGCTTTTGTCTCCTCTTCCTATTCCGAACATACGCAAATGTATATAGAGATCTCTGGAATGAGGAAGGTGTGACATTCCACAGGACGCCCTCCCACACCCACAACCAGTGCCCGTTGCAGAGGAGAGACCAGGGAGTTAGATGATTTATTTCCTCCTCTTGTTTTGCTTTCCTCTCGGACCTCCTTGCAGAATAGGGAATTGCTTATTTGGGTGATGAATTGTTAAACAACAACAACAAAATAAATTCACTATTTCAAGGCACTGCTTTGTGACAGTGATTGATGATTAATTACCCATGCTCACATTGATGGGAATACACTGTGATATTAAGTTACTATGTGGTCGGACTCTTATCAGCGAAGAAAATGAACGAATCCATGCCAACCGCGATTTAGCAACAGAACAGCCCTTTAGTGCAGGTGTCAAAGATGAGTTGCTTTCCTTGTGCTTTGGTGTGTAGAGGCGCGGATATCTTTGCCATGTGTGTTATATTAACTGGAAGGCACTCAGTATCAGATCCCAGGGTAATTTGGAGGAGTTCTGGTACATTTAATTTTCACCCAGTCATTCTGCTCTGGTAATCAGTCATGGGTGTGAACGTGTTACCGGTAAGAAATAGTCAATTATTTGGATGAGTTCCTCTGTACCCTTTACACGTGAAACAATGTGGGTAGAAACAGGAACCAGATGAGAAAACAAATAAAAAAAAATCCCATTGAGAATTATTATAGGGAAAAGTGTTCTTAGGGCCAAGTGAAGGGAATTCTGATGGTACTCTTCCTGCCTGACAAAACAGAACCAGATTGAGCCTTTCTTTATTGCATATGAAACTATTTTTAAAGACATGGGCTTTGGATATAGAGGTCTGATCCCGGGACCCTTCCACCTTTTTGTTCAGAGTTCTTCGTTTTGAGTTTAAAAAGTGAAATTATTTGGTTGTCTTTTGCCTTCTGATGGGCTGCTCGCTCAGAACAGCAACATAGTTCTGGGATTGGAATTATCTACTCAAAATTTTTGAGACGATGTTAATGAACACTAAAATCACCTTGGCGTTTTTATAACTGCATGTGTTATTTGTTTATTTACTTTCAGTTTGATTAATAAGCTCAGACCTGGCATCATTAAGAAGATCAATAGACTGTCTACACCAATAGCAGGTTTGGTAAGTAATAAATTACCTTCAAAACTAGGTTTCTTCAGCTTTGCTTTATTTTTAACCAACAAATAACGATTGCGCATGTCGTGTGCCATGTTATGTCCCTCTGCCATTGTCACACAGTACAATGTGTTATATATTTCAAAATGCTTAGAAGAGAGAACTTTGAATGTTCTCACTTTAAAATGATTTTTGTCTTTGAAATATAAGAAAGTGGTCACAGAAGGTCCCTTCATCTGTAATTACTGTCACTTTAAAAAGAGTGACAACCTCCTTTTGTCTTTCAGCACTTCCTTTCTGTCCAGAGGCTTTTGTTTTAATTTGTTTTTGCTTGGATTATGATGCTTCAAAGTCTGGCTATCCCTTTTCTGGCCTTCTTTCTTCCACAAGTTGCAGGCGAGTTGCTCCTGTTAGTCCTACAGCTCTACCGAGCATGCGCTGTTTTCTCGGCCACAGCAGTTCCCCAGTGTCAGGCTTTCCCTGGTTGGTGTGTTTCTGCTGCTGCAGGCCTGTGTATTACGCTCATTCAGGTCATAAGAATATCTGCAGAATAATCAAGGCCCCGCTAGCCCCCTTATGGTGCGTCATGTTTCCTGTTGATGGACGTGTCTCTGCCTTCTGCGTCAGGGTCACATCGTTTGTAAAGAAGCACCAGTGATTCCCAGATGCCCCTACCTCATTTTAGTGGTGCTGGAAATAGAAGCGAGTGCCGTAAGTCTTCTAGCCAAACACCGTATCACAGCTTTATTCCCAGCCCTCCTGTCTTCAAATGGAAGATTTCTTTTAAGTATTAAGAAATACTACACACTCTCACCATGTGGTTATTTAGATTTTTAAGACACTGTGGACACCAATGATAACATGAATTGATACCTTTGGAAAGACATATAACGAAACAAAATTGACAAAGAGCTTTCCAGAAGGTTTAATAAGCCTTACCAATCAATACTGGTGGGATGGAGAGATGGTCCAGCAGTTAGGGGTACAGGGTAAGGGTTAAAGGTTCTCAGTTCAGCTCCCAGTGCCCATATCAGGTGGCTCACAATCACCTATAACTCCAGCTCTAAGGGATCTGACACCTTCATCTGAACCCAGAGGGTGGTTATATTCATATACATATAACTCCCACCACATAATTAAATTACAAGTCATAAAAATTAATCTTTAAATAAAATTACTATACTGCTGACAGAAGTCAGTTAAAAAGATCTCAGAAAGCACTGCATAATTAATAATTGTAATCTAAAACCAAACTGATTATCTATGGATTATTCAATGCTCTTCTAATAATCTATTTGCATGACTTCTTTCTGAGCTTCCATGAGTCTACAGCTATGACGATTGACCAGGGGAGCCACAGACAGCCATGCCCCAGTTTCTGGGTTTGCAGGAGCATCAAAATCTCATCAGAAACTGGTAGGACTGTTTGGCCAAGGATTATTGGAAAATAACTGTCTTGGAGAAAAAATGAAGTATCGAGGTTTCTTTGAAATTTAGAAGGCATATAAAGTTCTTAGAGTCACTGGTTCCAGTACTGACTGCTTCTAATCAAACTGCATGTATTCTAGACCTGTCATGAATAGGTAGCTGACCTGTCATTTGTACTGGTCTTAAATTTGGGTAAGTAAAATGCCTATTACACACACACACACACACACACACACACACACACACTCACTCACTCACTCACTATTTCCTATTCTTTTAGTTATTCAAAAAATAACATTAAAGGAATGTGTCCCTGAAGTCTTTCCAGGAGGAAACATTCAGTCTTATAAAATAAATAAGCTTTATATGAAAATGACTTATTAAACAACTTGTACAAAAATAAATGTTTGAATTGTATTGAGTTACACTATCTTTTCCAGTGGTCTGAGTTATTCTTAGATAGTTTAATTTTTTTGATTTTGAACTTTCATTTCTTGGATCAGTTACCTGCATTTTAAATGAAATTAGTCTTTGATCTCAAATATGCCCCCGAGAATCTGGAATGCTTGAATTGTGCTGTTTGTTGATATTGGCTACTGTTGGCTTTATTCAACTTTATGATTGTATGATTAGATGCAAGCACAAATGTATTTTATTTTTAAGCCCCAAACCCTCTCCAAGCATTTCTATTTCAAGCATCAGAAATTCTCTCCAGTTTGAATTTTATCTTTAGAAGCTAAAATGAAATGCATTTCCGGCATATTAAATAGAAGGCTTTTCTAAGCACAATGCAGTTAGCATTTCCATGGGGTATGGGTGTGTAAGAAAGACTTTAGCTGCAGAATGGGCTAAGCCCAATTGGTTTGAAGTGAGCATCATGCCTCATTTCCTGCTGATGCTTGTCACAATGGTTCTAATAAAATTTGTGACTCCAGCATCCACCTGGAGAGGGGTTGGTATGAGGATTGAGGGATAACGAGGAGTTTGATGTTTAAATCTTTAATGCATGCATGTTCTTTCTTTTAACAAATAATTGAGTGCTTGTTAGGTTGAGGAGTTTTCTAGCACATGCAGTGTTGTAAGAGGACAAAGGAGTGTGGACTTTGACTTCAATTTCAGGGAGGCAGAGCCACACAAATCAATTAGCAAGTGGGCAAGAAGGTACCACAAAGTGAATGTGTTAAAGAGGAAAACATTAGACTGACAATCCCAAAAGGTTGAGTTCTGATAGTTTTCTAAGGAGTAGGGAAAAACCTACTTGGCATTTGTGCAAGAATACTGAATAATCTAGGGCAGACTTTTCATAATGCTAACAGTTATGTTCACAGCACCCAACACAGATACTAATGCATACAAGAGATAAAAGAGCTTGTTAAACAAGGGATGACCATGTTTCCATTGTGTTGGAGGACAGGTGACTTGTTTGTCCCGGCTGCCCAGAAATGAAATAATCACACAGAAACTGTACTAATTAAATCACTGCTTGGCCCATTAGCTCTAGCTTCTTATTGGCTAACTCTTACATCTTAATTTAACCAATTTCTATTAATCTGTATATCACCACAAGGTCATGGCCTACAAGCTTAGTTTCAGCACATCTATCTCCGGTGGCAGATCTATGGTGTCCCCTGACCCTACCCTTCTTTCTCCCAGCATTCAGTCCAGTCGTCCCTGCCTACCTAAGTTCTGCCCTGTCAACAGGCCAAGGCAGTTTCTTCACTCATCAATGGTAATCATAGCACACAGAGGGGACTCCCACATCACCATTGTAGAATTTAATAGGTTCTAGAATTTAGTCCTTGGTGAACTAGGCCTATAGGTTGAACGGTCAATTTCCCTTCTCCAAAGACTTATGGGAATTCTAAGTTCCAGTATGTCAGAATGTAACCTATTTAGTGTATGATTTTTACAGATGTCTGGTTCAGGCGAGACCATCCAGGGGGGTAGGGTGGATCACTAATCTAATAGGGATAGTATTCCTAAAAGATGACTAAGAGAAGACATACATAGAGGTAGACCATCATATGGGGATGAGGTTGAGATGATGTAGCCACAATCCACAGAACAAAGATTACTAATGAACTTCCCAAGTCCAGGAAAATTCCCATAGATGTCACAGGAAGCGTAACTTTACTAACACTGATCTTGGACTCCTGCCCCAGAACTGTGAGACAATAAATACATACATCTCTCTTGGTTTAAGCCATTAGGAGTTCTCATTTTGCTGTAGAAACTAGGGAACTCACACACATAGGTAAACAATTTTAGTTAATAAGTGCTTTTTGCCACCACTATACTTTGAAATAAATGTAGGTTTACAGAAAATACAAAGAGGCCCTCTGTATTATCCTCCTAATTCCCCTCAGTGAGCCTCTTTACATACAATGTCCAGACCAGGAAACTCAGGTTGATATAGTCCAAAAGTCTTCTTAATCAAATTTTGCCTCTTTTATATATGTGTGTGTGTGCACGCGCATGCGCTTGAGAGAGAGAGAGTCTCTCTGCCTCTGTCCATCCCCCCTCTCGCTCTCACACAGAAACAGAGAGAGACAGGAGAGAGAGGAGAGACAAGAGACACACAGAGGGAAATAGACATGAGAGAGAGACAGACAGATATAGAGATACACAGAGACAGAGACAGAAAGAGACAGAGAGACACCCAGAGGTCATCATCAGGTGTCTTCCTTAGAAGCTCTTCACTTGGACTTCACCAACTTTCCTTAGGATGCCCTTCTCAGTAGTGAAGCCTTCAAGCCAAGTCAGGTGAAGATAGTTTATTTTGATACTCTATCAGCTGCCTCTTGAGGTAAGCCAGTGTACACCCATAAATATGCCAGCTCAGCTTACTTCTTCATTCCTGTGCCGTTCCCAGCACAATATTTCTTTGGCATCTCTTATCTGAGATTCAAAAGAGGATTCTGAATGTACCAGGCCCTTTTTCTTTTTCTGCTTACCAGCAAGCCTGAGAAAGAGTTCCTTGGAGAAGGTAGTTGTTTGGGCAAACGGGATTGCCCATGAGCGTTGGCTTCTTTTGAATCATCCAGCAGAGCTTGGAGGTTAAAGTGTGTGGGTGCTTGAGTGAGGAGAGATGCACCAAAGATGTGGAATCCTGAAAGAACTTCTGCATGGAAACGTGATCTGAGTGGTTAGGGAGCTTCATGGGCTTTCCTCCACAGCTCCTTCCGAAAGATTTTTAGCTATGCGAGTTGTGCATGGTGTTTTAAAAACAAAAGCAAAGGATTGATAAAATCATGGAGTAAATTCTGAGATATGGTACGTGGCTAGAGGGATTTATATTAGATGATTTTCTTGAAACATTGATGCAATTGTTTTCTCTAGAAGGTCAGAGAATGTGTTCTCTTATATGTTCTAGTGATACTAGATAGTATACTTCAGAGGACTATTTGTACTAGTTGGTTCTCTCCTATGTAGGTCTCAGAGATCAAACTCAGGTCAGCAGCCTTGAGGACAAATGTCATTTCTTACCGAGCCATCTCATGGTCCTTACTTGATCATCTGGTTTCATAAACAATTGCATTCTTCCTATTTCTTCTCTGCTTGCTATTCATCTCAAAATTGGGTTTGAAAAACCACCAACTAACCCAAGAGTTAGTTTATATCTTCCAAAAAGTTATCTAGTGCTAAGTGTGGGTATGTTCAACATAGTGAAACACAAAACTACCAATATAGGAATAAAAAAAAGTCCAACAACAAAATAAAACCCCAAGGAACAGGCAAGATATCCCAGTAGTGAAAAGAGCTATTGAAGCAGAATAATGTTTACCATGGGATACGTTAGCCTTTGTGAAATACAATATGAGTGAAAACAGCAAGGAAGATGAGTAACCTTAAACCCTTCAGCCATCTTGGACACCTGACAGTATACTTGGATTTAAGCATGGCTTCTTACCCCCAGCACTGTCGTTCACACCCTGAGCACTGTCAATGCAGGGGCAGATAATTCTGTATTGAGCACTCTGCCATGGGCGTTGTTGACACTATAGTGGCCTCAGCAGCCTCTGGGACTCACTGAAGGACAAAAGTGCTTCCCTTTTCCATCATTTCTGATCACTGAACGAGTCTTCTGACATTGCCAGTGTCCTCTGTGGGATAAAACCATCTCTGGTTGAGAGCCCCTGAGCTGGAGAATCAAGGCAGCATGCACCAGGCTTTTGCTATAGGGATCCCTTGGCTGATTGCCCATAGACTCATCTCCTCACATTTTCATTTCAGTTATGATGTTTCTGTGAAAAGTGATAGTTCAGAAAATGTGGCTAGATTCATTTACTTGACCGTCATTGGGCTCCCTGGAAAAAGTCTTGCTGAGTTCAAATTTTTATGGAAATCAAAACTGAATAGAACATGTTTGAAGTAAAGAATTACTTTTGTTTTTGCCTGGCATGCAGTTCAGACCTCTAACCCCAGCACTCTTGAAATTGAGAGAGCAGGATAATGAATTCAGTCAGGGCCTGCTTAGGCTCCACAGTGAGAGTGAGGCTAGCCTCAGCTATCTAGCAGATAGTGTCTCAAGAGGAAAAAAAGGTTGACTCTGAGGGGTAGAATATGTACGGTGGGACACATAAGCAGAGAAGGCAGATTCCTCATTGGAATGCAGGAAACCCAGGGGATGAGAAGAACATCCCAGCTGGTTTATGCTACTGGACATGTTAACTTCTTTTACCTTCAGGATAAATACTCCAGAACTGAATCAGGCCTGGGTCATTTCTGACTGCTGTGTTCTGGGTGGGTAGTAGTTAATGTGTGCTTGTGTGGCACTGTCCACTCTTTCTCTCCCCTGTCCTGTGCCCTGGGTGTCAGCAGGATGATGTGACTGAGAGGAGTCTAGTTCTGCGTCAGCATGTTCCTTCCCAGAAGCTGTGGGCTGACGTCACACTGCCTTGCTATTGTGATGTGGACTGTCTCCGTGGACCACCACCCCACCCTTGTTTCCCCCTTTCAAGGAAAGTGAACATTTGTAGGCAATGCTGCTCTTTTTCTGTTTCCACAAGCAAATCCGAAAGTGGTAGACCTCAAGGGCATATTCTTTAATGGAAAAATGCACCCAATTTTGTTTCTTCTTTTCTCTCTTCTAGAATGGAATAATTTAAGAAGTACAAATCTAATGAGCCAAAGGAAACTCATGCTCCTGACCACAGCCCACCTGTCCAAACAGCTGCCTTCTTAAGGAACTCATTCTCTGGCTAACCACTGACCTGCGTGGGCCTCTGAGGAATTATCTCTTTAGTAATAATTAACAGATGCATTTGTGGGCATGTTTGGGTGTTTAAGAATAGAAAACTCTGGAACTGGAGGCATAACTTTCTGCTTCTCTGGCATATCTAAGGCCCCGGGATCCATGTGTTCCTCGACAAACACAACAAACAGTCAAAACCAAACCAAACCAACCCACCCAACAGAATACTAGAAATGAGTAGACACTTAAGACCTCTATAGCAAGATAAAATAGCCGTGTAGACTGTGTGACTTAGTCTTTTTGCGAGACGCCTAACAGTGAGAGCAGGGGCTGTCTCTGACTCTGTTGCTTGTTTTGGGGGAACTGTTCCTTCTACTGGATTGCCTCATGCAGCCTTAATAGAAGAGGAAGGTGCCCAGGCTTACTGCATATACCGTGGCTGGCTGATAACCGCGAGAGGCCCACCTGCCCAGATCTGAAGAGAAACAGGAGGAGTGGATGGGTGGGGGAGGTGGAGAAAGGAACTGGGATGAGAGGAGGGAGGGGAAACTTTGATTGGAATGTAAAAAAAAAAAGCAAAACAAAACAAAATTAGGGAAAATGTTTAGCTGTGCAGGTCAGAGAGACCTGAACTCTCTTGTGGAGAATTTTTGCTGATCTTATAGCTGGACTCTAAGCAGATTTTCTACTTCCGATCACTTGAGTAGGCTTTCCCTGAGTGAGTTCTCTTTGATTTATGCATCCTTCCTTGTTTGATCGCTCAGCCAATCAGACTAGCTGATTCTGACAGCTGTGTTCTCCATCTTCAGAGGGATGGAAGTCAATCTCTATAAACTCGGAAAGGTGTGGCCTCTGCCACAATGGGCCAGTGAGCCCCTCCCTTGATGAGCTGTCTACTGATGTTTAACTCCCCTTTTATTGTTGGGATTTTCATTTCACCACATTTGATAATTAGTGATGGTCCTGGGCTTCCATGAGTTTTCATGCTCTTTAAATTTTATTTCTTACAAATCACCCACCACCTTGGATCAATTTTATATCTACTACATCAGACCTTGATGTTCCACTGAGTTCAAAGATAAATCTTTTTCCTTCTCTCCCCATTTCCAAAAACAGACACTGAGTATTAGAAGGTATTAATAAATTTGATTAAAATAGTTTATTATTATTATTAATATTTTGGCTTTTTGAGACAGGATTTCTTTGTATGGTTGGTCCTGGCTGTCCTGGAACTCGCTCTGTAGACTAGGCTGACCTCAAACTTGGAGATCTACCTGTCTCTGCCTCCCCAGTGCTGGGATCAAAGGTGTGGGCCACCACTGCCTGGCAAATTGCTTCATTAATAAACTACATTGTAGCAATGTCCCTCTAAAGGACTACAAACTACATTTACAAGTTGTATAACTTTGACTTAAATGTTAAAATGGTACTATTTTTAGTCTCATTCAAAAAAGATTTGTATTTTCTTTTTTTTCCAAATATTTATTTATTATATATACAGTATTCTGTCTGTGTGTATGCCTGCAGGCCAGAAGAGGGCACCAGACCTCTTTACAGATAGTTGTGAGCCACCATGTGGTTGCTGGGAATTGAACTCAAGACCTTTGGAAGAGCTCTTAACCTCTGAGCCATCTTTCCAGCCCCGGTATTTTCTTTTGAAACAGTCTCATGATATAGCCCAGGCTAAGCTCAAATGCCCAGTCCTCTAGCCTTAGCCTCTCATGTACTGAGATTCATTGTTTCTTCATAAACCAAGTGCCACTGACAGAAACTCTGAGTACTACATCTTCAATGTAAAGAATAAACAGTATTGTAGAATTACTATTATTGCATTGCTTACTTATATTAGAAATTACTGAATCGAAGTTAGCCTCTACTGAAAACAAGATGACATTAAAAAATCAAAAATGTTTCTCATGGCTTTATGCTTATTTATTTTGGTAGCGTATGTTTCCCTGGGGTGTCTGTGGTTCACCTTCTATATTTTGAAACAATCCCAATAGTCCCAGGATTATCTGTTGATTAGATGGTTATGATTGTTAGTCATCTTGTTGGTAAGAAGTGTTAGCAATAAATGCTGGGGTGCCTAAACACTTCCATATCGGTACATATGAAGAAGGCAGTGGTGGCTGTGCCATTGACAAAACTCTCAGGAGACTTCAAGCCTTCTTATGGCCTCTCTTCTCTCTTCCTTTCAGTAAAAAATGAGTGTCGTCAGGAGTGTGAACTTAAAACTGATTATCAACCTCGAGTTGTTTTATTTTTAGGTGCCTGTGGGGGTATACATGATCTGGCACGGATGTGGACGTCGAAAGACAACTGTGGAGTTGGTTGTTACCGTCCACCTTTATGTGGGCAATGGGGATTGAACTCATTTGCCAGGCTTGCAGGAGCAGCACCGTCACCCTCTGAGTTGTCCCACTGGTACCCCGAGTTGTTGCTGATACCCAGTGGATGACGTATTGCAGTAAAGCAGGAAACTCCTGTTTTAGTTCCAGACACAATCTCTTAATCATGGTGCTGGCACAAGTTCAGGAGTGCTTTCCTGTAGCTCCCGAACCTGCTCGGTTTTTACGTCTGAGATCGTTTATATGCCAAGTTTCTGCCTCGAGGGCAACTTCTTTTTTTCTTTATAACATTAATGAATTAGGATTGCTGAAGCAACACTATAACTTGCAGAGCTAAAATCATTAATCCAAAAAAATTGATTCAGTAGTTGAGTAGGATTATCTCATGGTTTCTCATTCCGGATAAACTTGGAACAGCCCCCTTCAAGGTCATTTTTGTTAGATAGAAATTGCCAATTGAGGAGCAAATGAAGTTGATAAGAAACAGAATGGAAGGTTTGAAACTAGTGTGGGGCACTGGTTCCTTGACAAGTCTCAGGAAGGCCCTCCCTTCCTGGAAACATTTATTGAAGGTCTACCATGAGGTCAGGCCACTTTCTCACACTTGGGACAACGCTACAAAGAAGGTAGAGAAAATTCTCTCTGGGAGCTGACATTCCTTTCAGTGATGTGAGCCCAACCAGGGTCCTGTAAATGAATACCTTTGATGGGTGCCTGTAAATCCAGGGAGAAAATATAATAGTGCCTTTGTTGCCAGCAATTATGTGGGGAAAGTAGTGTAAGTGGATAAGTGATGGCTCTGACGAGGGGCTTGAACCAAGAGGCTGTCAGGAGTGAGCTTTGGAAGGTTGGAGCCAGTGGGTGTTTTCCAGACCTAAGGAAGAGAGTAGGGTCTGACTGGGGTGAGGAGTGGTGGGTAAGCCGGACTGGAGGAAGCCTCACGAGTTCTGGTGTACAAAGTGTAGTTAGGAGTCCAGAAGATATTCTGGGAGAATGTAATTTGCTGTTCTAAGGCTAGCGGTTGCTGTGGTTATGGGTAGACATTATTTGTGAGTATACACAAGAAGCAGTGTGGTGTGTGTTTTAAGAGGGTGGATTATATGGGGTGTGTTATGTCTGGAGAAAACTGCTAAAGCGTGTTCAGTGCTGCTGCTTGAAGAGTAGACTATTTCAGCAAGAGTGGGGTTCATTTCCTGTATCAGCTGGACTGTGATATGGATGCCCAGATTGTCGGTTGACTGTGATGCTGGGCATTGTTTGTGAATGTGTGTTCAGATGATATTAACAGTTGAATCTGTTCAGCAGCATAAGGAAAGCAGTTATGGGTGGGCCTTATCCATCAGTCAGCTGAAGGCTCACCCTGGAGAAGGCAGCTGAGCTTCCTAGTGAGAGGGAGCTCTTCAGCCTGCTAGAGGAGTCCTGTGGGTTTTCATCCCTTTGACTTGAACTGAAGGACAAGTTGTTCTTGCCTGTCCAGCCTGCTGTCTCAAAGACTGCTGATCACAGCTTTCCTGTTCTTCAGGTCTTCAGGCTTTGGAATGGCACCAAACCTTCAACTCTGCTGGATTTCGGCTTGGAACATTTTTGGCTCTATAATGTCTCATGATAAAGCCACACTTTAACATTTAACTTTTTAAAAATTTCTATTTTTTATTACTTTACTCTGTGTGTGTGTGTGTGTGTGTGTACACACACACACTCATGAAGGCATTGAACAACGTTCAGGAGTGGTTCTTTCCTTCCGACTGGATTCTGGGGACTGCACACAAGTTGTCAGGGTTGGCTGCAAGCGCCCTTACTTGCTGAGCCATTTGGCTGACCTAAGAAGCCCCTTTCTATGTCCATCCTGTTGATTTTCTTTCTCTGGAGAGTCTGACGTAGTCTGCAAGGCAAGAAGAACTTCTGTCCTCAAGGACAAATGAGAAGTAGGGGCCTTTCAATGTGTTTTGAGTGGAGAGGGCTTGGTGGCTCCTTGCACTATATGAGTATTGCAGATTTTTGGACTTGTTTTTTTGAGATGGTAAATATGAAGCAGAAGTAGGGGGTTTTGGCACACCCCTACAATGTCAGGACTCAAGAGATAGGGCAAGAGGACAAGGACAGCCTCAGCTACCTGGGAAGTTTGAAGCCAGCCCAGACCCATGAGACTCTGTCTCAAACAAATTGACAAATAATAAATAAATGAATATAGGTCATTAGAGTGTTGGTGGCAGGCAGATACAAAGATTGTGGGGTACCTAATATCAATAAGTAAAGAAAAATGAATAAAAGTGAAAAAGTAAACAGTATCAATTCTATTTTTCCTAGCAACATTGCAGAAAGAAATGATTAAATTATCAGTTTTTTTTTCTTTAAAAAAATTCAAGAAATTACCACCAGCAGCTCACTTCCTCACCAGAGATGCGTGGTTCCCAGGGAGTGCAGGAGACCCCACTAGAGGTGAGGAAATGGACCAAGGAAGGGGCCAAAGTCTCCGTGGCACTGCTTTTTAAATTATCAGACAACATGGGCTCACCCTGAGACCTTGGAGGCAGATATCTTTTGAGAGGCAGGAGTACTGGGCTCCATCCCCACTGGCAACCCTTATGTGGAGTCCTGCAGGCAAGATGGGGGTCTCTGACTTCTGTAATCTCTTGCCATTGTCCAGACACTGTCATTTTATTTATGAATATTTTACGTATCTATACCTCTAATCTTTCTCTCCAGTGCATCTGCCTTAATTTCATTCTGGCAAAATACATAGTCATAAGGCTTTAGAATAGTCAAAATAGACAAAACCAGGCTCTGTGGTACTATCTATAGATGGATCTTAAATGGCTGGTAGAATGCCAGTGTAGACAGAGACTGCACTTCTATGTCCCAAATAATTACACGGAACCTATAGTAATTCCAGCACTGCTTGGCCAATGGCTCAGGCATATTTCTGACTAGCTCTTACATCTTAAATTAAGCCATTTCTATTAGTCTATGCATTGCCATGTGGTCGTGGCATTACCTCACTTACCGCATGCCTTGTTTCCTTGGAGGCTGGCTGGCATCTCAATTTTAGAATGTTTGGATTTATGGAAATTTTAAGCAGAATTACTGGCCATTTGCTTTAAAGCTTTATACTTGTCATGTTTATATTTCAAAAGAAAAGATGAAATGAAAACACAGGAAACAATTTAATTGATGGATGTCAGAACTCTAAGGTGTAGCAAGTGTGCTGACATCTGGATCAGGAATTAATGGTCTGGGCTTAGGCTGACAAGATGGTTCAGTGGGTGAAGACACTTGCCACCAAGCCTGATGACCTGAGTGTGATTCCTGGGACCCAGATGGTAGGAAGTTATCCTCTGACCTCACATGCATACTGCAATGTGCATGCACACACACACATACACACACACATACACACATACACACACACAGGAGAGAGAGATAGAGATAGAGATGGGGGGCAAAATAAAAAAAAACCCAGATGAACAGATAAGGATAAATAAATGAGTACAATTTAAAAAATGGGTGTAGTCTGGATTGTCCTTGTTGCTTTCTGTGGCTAGGAAGATATGCAATATATTGCAGCTTCCTGATAATTTTACACCCTGAATTCATTCTCTTTTTTTACACTTTGATTTCCTCCTCTTACTCATGAACAACTAGCCTGTTACAGAAGCTTGCCTTGCTAGGGAACCCTGCTAGGCACTCCTCACAAGATCTGTGATTTATGGGCCTGAAGAAGTCTGTCTGTCCTACAAATGACATCTGCTGAAGTGTCTCCCCCACAGACTGCCTCTCCAGCTCCATGGAGCTGCTTGCTGAAGAGACTCGTCATCTTACTAATGCACTTCCATGGTGACTACAACAGAGAAGGAAGATAATAAGCCTCCAGGGCATGAATCAGAAGACACAAACCATGTTCTCTCAGACCCAGTGGAGATAGGTTTCACAGACTATTGCCAAGGACCAGGGGAGATGTAGCAGGATAAACTAGTCTTCAACAGGCCCACCTGCCAGATGAGTGATTCTGATGCGATCGGGAGCCCCATCTCGCAAGGCTGTGGAGTTACTGGCTGTGGAATTCAGTTGCTCCTGCCTGTAATTTCTCTTGTGTATCACTTCATCTCGTCCCGAAGAGCTTCATTTCTTCTCCAAGAATAACTTTGGGTGTTTCCTACTACTTGTGTGTTTATCTCATGAAAATATTCCATCAACTGGACACATACAGCTGCTCGAAGTCAGGAGGATGACTTTTCACTTGGCTGTATAATCTTGATATATAGAATATATACTGGGTGCCTTGAACTCTCGAAAAGGCCCCGGAGAAAGGAAATCCTTCTCACTCAGGCCTCAGAGGAAAAAGTGCCCCGCCGCTTGGTTCAAAGGCTGAAAGTGTTGTGCTCCCCATTTTAGGCTACACAGCCATAGTTTTTCCCCTTTGATATAGCCCCTGTAGATGTAATCTCTAGGGATGAGAGTTCTCCTTTCATCAGCTAACATTTGGCAAAAATGCTAATGCAGACCAAATGCCACCCATTTTCCTTCCCCAGGTAAGCAGGTTGTCATGGCTACCAGGATGCTGTGTTCCCAGTGAAAGTGAGTGCTTAGAAAGCACAGAGCTACAGTGTCTCTTCCCCCTTTCTACATTTATTGGAGCACAAACTTCCAGCTTAGCTAGCCACACAAATGTACACAAACTCCCTCTCTCTTCCCCCTTTCTACATTTATTGGACCACAAACTTCCAGCTTAGCTAGCCACACAAATGCACACAAACTCCCTCTCTCCCCTCTTAGAAATCCTAGCCCCTTCCTCTATTGACACTCTTCAGATATGCCTGGCATTTCACAGGTCACGCCCCCTCGAGCCAATAAGGAAGGTACAGGTGCCCACTTCGTTAGCTCTTATCTGTTTTCTTGGCCCTGAGAAATGCATGCCTGGTATCCTTGCTGTTGCCAGAGAGTTGCCGATTGTGCCTGTATGTGTACATAAACTATAAACTGTGGAGGATGGCAGAGCAATCAAGAAATTGACGTGGAAAAGTGGGTGGTGGAGAATTTTTTCCTTCACTCAATTGTAGTGTCTCATTGGTTCCTGAGAGGGGGTTTTTAAGGCTGGCCCTTAAAAGCCTCTGAAAGACTATCTTAGTCACTCTTCTATGGCTGTGAAGAGACACCATGACCAAGACAATTATAAAAGAAAGCATTTAATTGGGGGCTTGTTTGCAGTTTCAGAGGGTTATTTCATCATCATGGCAGGAAGCAAGACATATGTCCCTTGGACAGACAGAAAGAACTCAGATCCTACCATATGCAAGAACCTACAGTTCTCTAACCCTAACTAAGACAGATGCCATCTTGTGGATAGTACTTGGGAAGAACATTAATATTTTAGTGTTCTATTGTAGGGTTCCTATTGCTGTGATGAAACACCATGATCAAAGCAACTTGGGGGAGAAAGGGTTTGGCTTGAACTTCCATGGAGGGGGGGGCTGCTTACTAGCTTGCTCCCCATGACTTCCTCAGCCTGCTTTCTTACAGAATCCACAACCACCAGCCCAAGGATGGCCTCACTCACAATGGGCTGAGTCCTCCCACATCAATCACTAAGATTTGCCTACAGCCTGATTTGATGGAGGCATTTTCTCAATTGAGGTTTTCTCCTTTTAGATAACTATAACTTGTGTTAAGTGTTATACGAAACTACCTGGTACACACTCCTCAAGTCCTCAACCATGAAGCCTGAGGATATGGCCCTGGGGCCCAATAGGATTTCAGTGTGGGCTCCAGCTGGCCTCCTTTCTTCTTCCTTCTTTTTTACTTTTCTTCCATCCCGTGTTACTGTTTTATGAAGTAATATTTCTTTACCTGAATTCCTGATTCTCACTGGGTTCCAGCAACTTCATTTTCTACAGACAAGATGTCTCTGCCTATATATAGATAAGTGTCTGGATACCGTTAGGCTATAGAATCTATCTAGCATTAAGAGTTGGAAGTAAGTTCTCAGCACCCACACTGGGTGGCTCATAACTTCCTGTAATCCAGCTCCAGGCAATCTGATTCCCTCTTTTGGCCTCTGCAGGCACCAACACACATGTGGCATACTACAGATCAAATAAAATAAAAATAAAAATAAAAAAAGAGTTGGAAGTAAAAAGCTCAAAGATATAAGACAAAGTTTATTCTTGCTTTTTTTCCCCCCAATTTGGAGACTTTACCTATTAAGAATCAACTAATATGTGAAAGGTTAAATTGCAATGGGCTCTGCCAGTGGTGATTCCCACCCCCTTTTGCCCTGCCTAGTATTATTACCCTTAAGTTTTCATCAGTGTTTGTAAGAAAACATTTTGTATTCGGCTGAATCATGGTAATTCAGTTTGTCTGGTTTAAGTACAACTTAAATACAAATTGGTAAAGTTTACAAACATGAGCTGGATGGACCCAACTCCAGGAAGAAATGTTAGCTATATTTTAGTTGGAAAAAAGGTCATGGGAACCCAGGATGATTGTATTTGGTTTATGATCTTAATTTATATTTTAAGATTTTTATCTACGACACTGTCAGATTTATAATTTAGATTTTCTCATATCCACTTTATTTTTCTTCTAAAATTGACAAGCCATATTTTACATATCTTCCTATGAAATGTGAATGAGGGGCCCTGGGTATCGCTAAAGCATATGATGTGAATTAACAGGGCATTTCCGATGCCAACAGAAAAAAATCACTAAGCCTGTCACAGGGGAGATTTTGTGACTTCCGTTCACTGCCCAATTATCACGTTCTGGAGACGCTGCACATTATAGAATCCCAGTGTAACCCTTTCCCTAAGCTCTCAGGGGTAGCCCACCACCCTTCTTTTATGAGTAAGCATTACTGATGAGTCTTTGGCAGTAACTGAGCACTCTGAAGTCCAACCTTGAGTTTCGGAGGCCTTTACTTTAGAAGGGAGGACCCAGCACATTAGACCTTTCTTAAAGGAGGCTTAGACATTGCTGTAGTTCTCAAAGGTGTCTTGCTTTATAAACCATGGAAACTGGGAACATTCACGAGGCCAAGGAGCATTAGGATGGGACTGAGGTTGCTGATCTACTGATTTTGAGGTTGGGGACTGAGGTGGGGCCAGTGCAATCACTTGCCTGTGTAGTAAATAGGAGCACGGGCTGCTTTCGTCCCACCCAGCTCCCGCATGGCTAGCTTATACCCCGAAATAACAACACA
>LOEQ01002548.1:58882-85867 GCA_001685075.1 Bramus lutescens
TCTCTCTCTCTCTCTCTCTCTCTGTGGTCTTTTCCCAAACTCCGCAGCAGTGACATGTCCCTTGAAGGGGAGTCTATCCATGTTTCTGTTGACTTGAAAGAAAGCTCAAATCCCAAGTTTTATTGCTGAAAATATTTACTTCTACTCAAAAATACATTTGTTTAATTTCCTTCCTAAGACCTATCTGAGCAAAGAAACTTTAGCCTTCAAGCTGTTCTTCCCTTCAGGGGTCATGTGAATTAAGGCTACGTGCCTTTCCCTCTACAACCGTATCGCTTTGAACCTATACTTGAGAGCTAGGCAAAATATGTTTGTTGGCCCCTAATTTCCAGGGTGTTGCATATAGGGCTTTCCTGAAGCTTCTTTCAGGAGTGGCTCCGTCTAAAATGTTGACAAGAAATCTGTATCTGGGCTCAGCCTCCTGTGAAATTAAATTACTGACAAAGTGAAACTGGGATTGCGTGAGGCCGGCGCAACAACTTGTTTGAGTGGAAACCACAAGCCTGCCACAGCAAGGTGTGCCTCGGTCAGGGTGAGAGAGCAGGAGCCGCAGCTCTGGTTCTGCTTGAGAACGTTCCATGCTTGTGTCTTTGCTGGGACATAAAGGATAAGTTCTGGGTCTACTGCAGTAGGAGGCTCGGTCCCTCCCGGAAAAGATTAAAGATCACTGGCAACTGACTTCCCTTGTGCTTTGAGAAGGAACTTTTCATTAAAGGAAGCAGGTTTAAAGGAAGGCAAATAATTGCTGAGCAAAGAGAAATGTGGTTGTGAACTTTTAGTTTAAGCTCTTATGTAATGTGCAGATTCCTGCAGCTCAACTCTTGTCGTCATTACTGTAGATTAAAGGACTTGGCATCGTTTAGATCGGTGGTTCTCTTGTGGAGGTGGTTTTCCCCCCTGTGGACATTTGACAAATTTTGATTGTTGTAGTTGGTGTGGGATGCCACAGGCATCTATTGAGTGGGTCGCGATGACGCTAAGTGCCCCATAGCCCATAGAAGAGCTTCAACAAGGGACGGTTTTCCTCTTCTAGGCAGTAATACTGCTGGGGTTCAGAAATTCTGATGTAGACATGGAAGTCCCTATCTGCCAGCAAAATGGTCATGGGGAAATGAAAGACTCTGAGTGGACAGACCTGTAACACTACGTGATGTCACTTCACGTGTATTGTCATTTAATAACGACGTTTCGGTGATGTATGTTTTTGCTTCAGCGGCAAGGCTCCTGGTGACTTGTTGGACAGTGTGAAAGTGTGTGGTACTCTGAGACCATTTGGCTCATCTGTAAACATTCAATTTAGCAAAGCCGTAGTAAGCAACTTGATTATGTGAAGTGCGCCGCCATTGCTGAACCATTCAGGCTCATTTGATTGCTTACAGACCTATGCTGGCCCTGCTTCTCATGCATGGTAGCCATGGGATACCAAGAGAAAAGAGGAGCAGCTAATATACTCTGTGTTGTGGAACAGGAGGTGTTTTTGTTGGTGGGTGGAGAAGACATTACAGGGTACACTGAGTGTGGGAGAACTGAGCGTTTGGAAGCGAACAATGAGAACAGGAACAATTAAGGCGCTGCTGGCAGTGAGCGACTGTAGGGACCCAGATCCTAGTACATTGTAGTGATCTGGGACTTAAAATTTAATTTACAATCAATGTCCACCAACGAAACAGAACTAGAGTACTATCTGTTTTTGTAACTGCACACAGTCATAGACGATCTAGTTTCCTGGGTTGTTTTGCTTTGCAGGGAGAAACTTTGTAGTTTGAAGTTTTTCAAGTACATATGAATGGTTCTGTTTATTTTGGTATTGGGTCTTATTCACAAATCAGTAGGTTCCACTTATATTTACTTTTTCTTCCCAAAGGGTTAGTAACTAAACTTAAAATCCTGTCTCCATGAATGACAGGTGGAGGGATAACCCAATACGTGGCCATGACATGTAGCTAAGATGATTTTAACATTTTCCTGAGTACCCACACTGAACCGGAAATGAGTGATGAGGCACTCCCTGCCTAGTGACCACAGAGGCATGCCACAGTACACGTGGAACTCCCCGACAGCAACTGTCAAGGTCCTTGTATCTACTCAGAAATAGAGGCACCGGGTGACTGATTATATTAGAAACCAGCTCATCAGAGAAGTCTTAGATGCTGTCTTACGGGACTTAGAGTTGGTGCCAGGACCGACTGATCATTAAAAGTTTTAACAGTATATGTTTAATAAGTTCTGATTTATAAACTAAAGCATATTTAAAACATTGCTTAAAACTGCTTTTTCTTTCTGTGTATGTCTGTGTGTGTGCGTGTGTGGGTAGAATGTACGCCTGCGTATGTGCAGGCGCACCCACCTGTGCATGCGCATGTGGAGTCTACATGTTGGTGTCTTCTATCGGTTTTCACTGATGTCTTTGAGACAGGCTCTTTTACTGTCCCGAAACTTGCTGCGTAGGCTAGTCTGGATGGCTGGGAGGCCCCAGCATCTGCACATCTCCACCCTGAGTGCTGCCCTTGCAGGTATGCGGTGGTTACAGGCTAAGAGCCAGGCGCAGAACTGTATACCTGTAAGCGCATGCTCAGGATCCTAACTGAGGTCCTCACAGTTTGCCCAGAAAGTACTTCACCTGCTGAGCTATCTCCGCAGCCTATTCCAAACGTGACTATCAAACATTTGAAAGTGCAGATTTGAACAGACTGTAAACATGTTTGTTCCCTCCGCTCCCTCAGCACTCCAATCCAGATTTGAATACTCCTTCAGATGAATTCTGTGCATAAGATAATTACAGAATGGCAGTGCTTTTGAACACAACATTTCTGTCACGAAAAGAAATTATTTTCTACTACTGGCTTAGAGTTGCATTGTTTGGGTTAGTAACCCTTTAAGTAGAATATAGAACTTTAAATGGTGCTGTGTTTCTGGATTTCTCTTCTTATGTATTATTTTGAGGATACAGAAACCAAACTTTTTTTTTTTTGCACTTGCTAGCTGCAAAGGAAGAGTAGTTGGAAGTAAAGTTGGT
This sequence comes from Bramus lutescens, assembly GCA_001685075.1. Classification (NCBI taxonomy): domain Eukaryota; kingdom Metazoa; phylum Chordata; class Mammalia; order Rodentia; family Cricetidae; genus Bramus; species Bramus lutescens. The sequence goes on from LOEQ01002548.1 coordinate 61,899, forward strand.
GTTACTATTGCTCCATCATGAAAATGATGGAAAACTCAAACGACATTTCAGGTGATAGGTCTCTGGCTTCAGAAGCCAGCATGATTTTTGTACCAACACTGAAATCCTTCAGGTTCCCAGATGGCACTGTGCTTGGACGTCTGTCAAATGGAGCCCGAGTGGGTTTGTGTGTATAAGTGTTGATTTGTAGTTTTATCATGTAGGCAAAAATAATTTAAAGACTACTTTCTTTATTAAGATTATTATTATTATGCTTTTTTAAGTGTTTGTGTGTGTATGTCTCTGTGAGCATATACCAAGTGTATGGGTGCTCTCAGCAGCCAGATGTGAGGGTGTTGGATACCCTAGAGCTGGACTTACAGGTATCTGGATGTGACTGTCTTAACGTGAGTGCTGGGGACCAAACTCAAGTCCCCTGAGAGCAATGAGTGCTCTTAACCATGGAGCCATTTGTTCAGCCCCCATTATTATTATTATTATTATTTTTAATTTAAGGCCGGCTTTAGATCTTTTATTGCAAGTTTGTCTTTTAAATGAGTGTCTCGCGATCTTCATCTTTATTTATTTAAAGTAAGCTTAGTCCTCTCCAAACTTGGATCTGTCACTTGAGCTTGGAGACTTCCACCTGCCACTATGTGTTACTATTTTAAACGTCCCCTCCCTATTGACTCCCAGAGGGCAGAAAGGAAGTCCATTGTGCTGCGTCCATCCGCTTCTCCTTGTACCATTCTTCGGGGACTGGAACTTCCTGGGAGGAGGACAGTAGCTGCTCTGGGAGCTCTGAGTCCCTCACAGAGGTCAGCAGGTGAAGTTGGTGCATGCTTTTCACTGGCAAAGTCTGAGCATCTGAAAGTCCTTGCCTCTGAATATGCTCGGGGATATGAGTCTGGTCAAGAGGTTAAGTCCAAGCAGGATGGAGCTTTTATTTATCTTTTTTTCCCCCCGCAGTTTCTAGTTCTTAATCTGCTTCCCAGAATCAAAGGCTTCTGAGTATCAGCTCGTCCTTAGCTTTCCCTACTTCAAATCTAAACATACCACAGGGCCTGATTCTGTTTTGGCCTGCTGGCTGCGATTTCACACTCCAGACTGGCCAGGGTCTTTATCTTCACAAGCAGCCTCGCCTATATTCATGCTTCAAAGTGTCTCACTCTGTGGCTGAGCTGAGTAGCAGCTGACATGAATCAGCCCATGGGGGTTTGACAGTTCATTGCCTCCCCCATCAGATAGCATTTGTCTCATAACAAGGCCCAAGAGACAGGCATTTTTCTAAAAGACATTCATCAGTCTTTCTAATCGTCTGTAGGGCCACCTCTGCTCAATGAGTCCCTCGTCAAAATTACATGCCCAAGCTCATCTGTAGTCTTCCAGCTGTTTGTTTAGATATTCATTTCTTTAAGATTTACTTTTATGTGAATGAATGCTTTGCTTGTGTGTATGTCTGGTTCCCATGGAGTTCAGAAAGGAGTGCTAGATCTCCCGAAATTACTGAGGGTTATGAACTTACCTTGCGAGTGCTGGCAACCAAACCCAGAATATCTGCAAGTGCAAGAGGTGCTGAGCCATCTCTCCAGTCCCTCCCAGTTTGTTTTTGACAGTGCGAGCTACCAGCATGAGGCCTTGTTTTTCTGAGTTGCTTGCTATGTTCTGGCCTGTTTTAACTGGTCCTCGGCATGAGGGCAAAAGGATGTGTGCTTGAATTAATCTCAGAGTGAAAAACACATCTTCATCGAGGAAGAGGAAATTTTGTTTTAGAGGAGTAATTTACTTGGTTATCATATCAAAAGATTGATACAGGATTTTCTGACAGGGACCCTTAATCCTATGGGATTTACTTGGCAATTTGACAGACAGTCCCATAAATTCATAGTTGGAATATAGTGTGTCAAGATGAACCCATAGGAGGCTAGGTGTGTAAGTCAGTGGGTAGAGCACTTGTTCAGCATGCACATAATTCTAGATTTGAATCCCCATAAACCGGGTGTGGTACTGTATGGACTATAATCTCAGGGAGGTGAAGACAGACATGCACTAGGTATGTCTGTATTTCCAGTACATGGAAGGCAGAAACAGAAGGGTCGGAAATTCAAGATCATTTTCTTTTTTCATAGTGAGAACCAGGTTAGCTTGAGCAATCCCGGAGACCCTGCTCTCCTCACACTCAGCAAGAAGAGAAAAGTGTTCTTTACGATAAGAACGTACAATCACTTGAGCTTTTGAATCAGGAAGCTCTTTTAACTGGAGAGGACACAGATTTTCCATTTGGGTTTTCTAAGTTCTTATTCATCTATGTGTACCTTCCGCCAACTCACAAAACTATTTAAAAACAAAGGAGCATATATTATTTCTTTTATGTTCTGGTACCTGGTGTAAATGCTGATTTGGAAATTGGATTTTAATTATAGTCATTTCCTGGGCACTTCAAACTCACACTCCGAAGGTGGGGAGAGCTGGTCTTTCCATTGTCCAGTCTTCCTGTCTTTGCTCTCATCGCCCTCGAAGCTGATCTGGCAAAGCAGTCTTTGAACTTGTGGTTTCAATTGCCTTAGACTTATCACCGCAGGATAATGATACAGTCTATTACAACACTTTCTGAAACCTGTGCAACATCAAAAAGGGCACATTTTATCACTCGCTCACAAAGAGGAAACAAAGCCAGATGGGAACTTTGGACCATTGAGTCTTTCAAAGTGGTTGGTGGAAGTTTCAGTAAATTCTTCGACAGTTGTACAAATAATACATATTTACATCAGTAAACAATTACATATTTACACCCGTGTATTTACATGAAATATTAGCCACAGTTCTATGTGTTTATATTATCATTCTCTAGCTTGTGAAATCTAAGATAAACATTTAAGAGTTTTGGGGTGGAAAACAAGGTGGTCATGTCCGGTGTGAACTTTCCAGTAAAGCCTAAAGGCAAGCGCAAGAGTTTTGAAAAGCAGGATCTCCTGGTGAGGGAATGTCTCAGGACAGTCACTATTGTCACCAACAACTACAGTAGGTCTCCTCTCAAAGCCGGCAGCACACTGGTAAGCCTCCTCTCTGGGTCCATTAAAGTTCAGGGTGTCCCCCGCCCCAGCCATGCTGACTCTGCTAGAATTTTGGAGACTGAGCATTTGAAAAAACTGATCATTCCCTAGCTGTTTGTTTTAACTGTTTCCATGAAACCTTCCTCAACCTCTGAGTTTTGCTCACTTTTCTCTGGGATCCAGCAAAAGAAATTTGAGTGAGGGGTGTGACTTGCTGCGGATAAAGATTCTTTGATGATTTTGGTGTCTTCCAAATTGGACTGACTCCTGTCCTCTGTATTTTGGTGGCACATGACCTCAGCCAGCTCACGTTTCTTCTTTAGGGTGGACTAGCTTCTCTGTAGGCGTCACATCATGGCAAACGGTAATTCTTGGCTTGCTCTGACTCATGCTCCCTGTGCATCTGTAGGACTAGACCACTCACTATGGCACAGGTGGCTGTTGTTTGCCTGAAATCTAGAAGGCGCTACAACTTGGATGGTACCCAGCCTCCTGAGAGTGTTGGATGGGTCAAGGGAAATCAGCATGCAAGTGTGCAGTGCCCAGCATTTAGTAGGTGCTCAATAAATACTAATGTGCTATTGTGAGCATATGCATAACCTAGCCACCTGTTTTTGTGTCCTGCATGTGCCTTAGAGAAAGTTACTTCTGGCTACTTAAATTGTGTTTATCAGCTGCAGGGCTTTATTTTTCTGGAATTTAGTGCATTTGGGATGCAACCCTTCTTTTTGCTGGGATTAGATGCTTGACTAGATGTGTTTTGTAAAATATTTTATTTTTAATTCTGTGTATAGGTGTCAGGATGTGCATGTTAGTGTAGGTGTCCGCAGAAGCCAGTGGTGTGGATCCTCCTGAAGCTTTCCTTCAGGTGGCTGTGGGTGCTGAGAACCGGATTCTGCAGCTTTACAAGAACAGCACGTATTCTCTCCTGCCTCTTTAAATTCATACCTAAACAAATAATTTATAGTCAATCAACTTGAAAGAATTAATTTTGTTAAAATAAGAAAGCTAGACTAGGAGGATGGTTGTCTGCTTTCACCATGTTACTTGTGATATTTTTAATAAACTTCTGAAAAAATCGTTTTTTCCACTGTACCCTGGAAATGTCAAGATTTTAATTTGAATTGATTTATCTCAACAGCTTCCCCATTTTAAAAAAGAGCAAACAAGAAACCCTTCACAAATTCCGACGATGCTATTTACTGCAGCTTCAAACCCAAGCCTCTGTATTACTTAGTGGCTTATTTTTAGCGTTGCCCCCTTCTCTCCTAGTTTTGTGAATTGTCATTTCTGTGACAGAGAGGTCGCAGATGAGGTCAGAAGCTGATATGGGAAAGGATTTGGAGGATTTGGGTTCTCTTTCCTCATGGAATGAGTTCATGATCCTGGCTGAGCGCAAGTGTGCATTGCAAGCCATGTTGCCCACCGACAACAGACTTAATTCTCCTCTGGGCCATGCCATCGAAGCATCAAAAGGGGTTTGATTATATTATCAGAAGTATGATGCCTAATTTAGGCATCAGTACTTTAAATGGTAATAGGGTGAAAAGTGTGGCTCCTCTCTCCAGTTTTACTTGAATATGAAGAAAGTAAAAAAAAAAATGTAGGAAATGTAGCTTTCTATTGATGTGTTTTAAAATACATTTCAATCTGGTAGTTTTTTTTTCTTCTTTTTTAAAAGTAGAACCTGGCTATTAAGTATTTAATAGAACAGACATAGAAATTGTTTATTGGTTGTCATTTGCTTCTGGAAAGTTTAGGCTAATGAAACAGTAAAAGTTCAGGGGAAATTGCCTGGTATAAATTAGCATTCTGAGCTCAAATGCTAGGTGACATTGGTGATGGAAGTTTCTCGGACACATACACTTTTTCGTGCCTCTCCTAAACCGGGTGGAAGATTTATAAGTCGTCTCTCTATCTTCCAAAAAGCTTAGTGCTGTTGCCTCGGAAACCACTGAGCAAACACACACAGTAACCCAGGCAAACAGCCCCAGTCTCACTGGAGAGACTTGGAAGGAGAAACCTGTCATATAAATCTAAATGACGCACACTAATATACTTTAATGTGATCAATATGATTTTTATAATATTATCATCCAAAAGGCAGATTAAAAACATACTTTGAAACAACACAACCCAGGGTAGCCTGTGTTTCTTAAGCTTTACAGGAAATCAAGCAGGATTTAGTGACCCCCAGAGAAGCACCTGCTTTGAATTAAGCGCTGTTTGCGTTAACACAGTTTAAATCCCAAATTTATCAAGAGTTGGCTCTGCAGGCTCAGAACAGTTTGGGGGAGATTTTTCTAAACAAAATATCAAGTATCAGAATTTCTTCTCTTTCATTTCATTGCAACAATAACGACATCTGCCAGCCCCAAATGCTTCTGCTTCGCATTTTTGTTCTTCAGTTTACTGAGATATGGAAATTATCCTCCAAGGATTCGGTGTTTGGTGTATGTGGTTAAGCCATTTGGCTGGCTTGTTACTAGGCCTCTCTCGTTTCATACTTGGAGGGACAATTGCTAAAAAAGTGTCTTTACATATAAAATGCCACCAAACAGCTCAAACCGCAGATTTCTGTGTCTTTGAAGAGTGGAGCCCCAGATGATAATTGTAGCTAAATTTCCTTTTCCAAAGGGGTGTGGTCTATGTCTGGGACGAGACAGTGCCTTAGTCACTGTTCTATTGCTCTGAGGAGAAACCATGACTATGGTAAGTCTTATAAAAGAAAGTATTTAATTGGGACTTGTTTAAAGGTTCATAGGTTTCGTTCATTGTCAGCAAGGAGGGAAGCTTGGCAGATGTGGTCTTGGAGAAGAAGCTGAGGGTTCTACATTCATATCCATAGGCAGCAGGAAGAGAGCTACTGGGCTTGGGTTGGGTGTTTGAAAACCTTAAAGCCCACCTGCAGTGATTCATTTCCTCCCGCAAGGCCACACCTTCATTCCAATAGTGCCATTCCTAACCCTTTCCAATAATAGTGCCATTCCTAACCCTTTCCAATATTAATAGTGCCATTCCTAACCCTTTCCAATAGTGCCATTCCTAACCCTTTCCAATAATAGTGCCATTCCTAACCCTTTCCAATAGTGCCATTCCTAATCCTTTCCAATAGTGCCATTCCTAACCCTTTCCAATAGTGCCATTCCCCGGTGGCTGGCCAAGCGTTGAAATGGGGGTATCTGGGTGCCATTCTCAGTCGAACCACCAGAGCATGTGCTATCTCAGATGGCTGAGAAAGTTCAATGTCCCCTCCTTATTTTTGTGTGACTAACAAAGAAACGGTGGGGAGGGTGTCAACGTTATTAAAGACTGTGACACCATTGGCTTAAGCTGTAGGCCATCAGGTTTGGATATAACTATTTCCAGGGTAGATAAAAGTAGTAGCTTTGATGGACTGCTGCGCCAGTGTGGGTTTGTGGTGAGGCATAGGTAGGGGTGGTGTCTGAGGCTTCCTTACCTATGAACCTTTTCTCTGGCACCTTTTCAACAACATCTAATGAATAGTTAACATTCATTAACTCCAAACCTATGGACAGATAAGGAAAACAAGACCCACCTGTCTTCTACCTTGAGCAAAGAAGAGAAAAAACTTAATTTTTGGTTTTGGGTGTTAAGGAGCATTGTAATGATTCATAGCTGTTGACCCTAAGGCAAATGATGGGTTGGAGAGAGGGTATTGCAATGAGATTAGAAAATCTGTGAGCAGCCCTGAGCGCCTCAGAAATATCCCTGTCACTTACTCAGGTTTAAACATACTGGCTAAGGGTTATCAGATCTGTCAGGTGTCTTCCTGAACTTACTTCTAAATTAGAAACAGCACAACCAGGCATTTTCACTTTGCTTCAGATGCCTGAGGTGAAGTGAAGCAGAGAGAAGAAAAACTTCTTGGCTGGGTGGTGACATTGGGTACATAATCAGAGTTTAGGTTTTCAGTCAAGGGATGTCTCCTTTTGCCTTGTTGCCCAAACAGATTTAAATAGCATTGGACTTCTATTTCTTTTTCTTGTGCTGTGTGCCTGACATTGTCAAAAGTCTATTTTTAACCATACCAGCTTTACCCTGAAGGGAATTTGTATACACTGTTGACACTACCACGTTTGATGGCTGGCAAATTCCCGCGTGTTCAGATCTTATGATTCTCTTCCTGCTTTGTTTTTAACTCTCTTCGAAGTGGTGATTGAAATATGCCATCAAACCAGAGATCACAGATCTGTAGTATTTTCTCATTGTAGGAATGTTAAACATATGTTTTAGACTAGGTGAACCATAGTTGAGAAATAATTATTTGAATTTTATTATACTTCTACATAAATACCTTTATAAACTTGTAGATTTTGAGCAGATATTTAATGGGTTAATTAAATCATATTTGTCATGATAATGGAGGAGACCTGTTAAAAGATAAGGATTATAAAACTTTGCTAATCTAAATTTCTAGGGATCACACTGCCATACTTTGACCTTTATAGACTGTCATGGAACTTGTCTAAAAATAAATACTAATACATATGTTTTATTTAGATAGTTCTGATGTTGGGTTCCTTTTAGTATGCTGTGAAGATGATTGGTTAATTAATAAAGAAAACTGGCTTGGCCTGATAGGACAGAAGAATAGAGGTAGGCAGGGAAAACTAAACTGAATGCTGGGAGAAAGAAGGGTGGAGTCAGAGAGAAGCCATGTAGCTTCAGAGCCGGATGGAACTTTACCCGGTAATCTGCAGCCACGTGGCTATGCACAGATTACTAGAAATGGGTTAAATTCAGACGTAAGAGTTAGCCAATAAGAAGCTGGAGCTAATGGGCCAAGCAGTGATTTAGTTAATACAGTATCTGTGTGGTTATTTTGGGGCTAAGCAGCCAGGAACCAACAAGTGGCTCTCCTCCAACATAGTTCCTTGTTAACCAGTTCCTCACATTCTATTTTGCTTAGTCTTTGAAACACTACGAGTTGCAATTGCTTTCATCCTTAACTTCAAGTTAAGTGGTCTTTAAGTAAGGAAATGTAACACAAGCTATTATTTTTGTCACCACTTGTATCTATGAAAAATTTATACAAAGCTTTAATGATTATCAAATTGAAACTATTCTAAAACTCAAATTCTAAGGAAAAGATAAAACCCCAATTGTAAGGAAAAGCTAAGTTAGTTATATTTTCTATTTTACTGGATTAAAGAAGGAAAAATTACTACAGTATGCTGTCCCTATGCCCTGTTATTCCTGGAGCCACTGCAGTATGGAACAGGTGCACAGAAGAGAGCATCAAGTGTAACAATAAATAGCACAGTGTAATTCCAGTAAGAGGAAACTCTTCNGTCAGACAGTGACTCAGAAGAGCAAAGTCCAGGGACTGAGTCAGGCTCTGAACTCCTTCCTTACAGGGAGCTAGCTCCTCCTTACCACCAAGCCCTTACAAACTATTTCTAAGTTCTGTGTGAATGACACTCAGTAGCAGGAAGAAATCTTTATGGAACTTTTCCTTTGTCAATGTTTTAGATGACCAAAGTCACAGAGTGAAGAGTAGCCCAAGGTGAGAACATAGCAGAAAAATAAAAATATTTCTTTAGATAGCTATTGGATAGGCGAGACTATTAATACATATACAAAGGAAGGAAAAAGTATGGTTGGTAGGTGTGGAGATTTGAATAGTGACATTTTCCTTTATGTTGTGTGGAATCTCAAGTCTGCTGGTTGGTTGAGTTGGCAGATACGAAGCTGTGCTGAGGGGGGCAATGTAAGGCCCTAAAGGTTGCATGCTTAGTAAATGGTGCAGCTGTAAGCCTTCATGATGACTCCAAACAGGTACACCATGCAGTGTCGAATTCTGGTTTATATGAGTGTTCAGTTGAGAGAGGATGATCAAATGAAGGAATTTTCTAGTCTGTTAACGTGTATCTATCAGGCATGAGCTCCCCGGATTTGGTTGGATAGAATGGATGTTCTGGAGATAAAGAAGGCGTTTGAATGTTTTGGTTGCTACCAGTAATAAATGATGGCTCTGACTTTACCTAGAGGGGAGCATTTTGAGCCACCCCTTCTCAGACTTGCATGTACATCTGTTACATGGGAGTTTGTTGTGATGCGAGCCCTGGCAGGGAAGGGTGGGGGCTGAAGGTCCGCATTTTTAGCGGGGCTTAGCAAACCACACTCTCAGTAGGAAGGGTGTGTCACACACTACCCTGAGGTTCAAGGAAGGTGTTGGGGAGAAATACTCTTTCGCTCCTTTTGTTAGACAGTGACTTCCTCATAGTAACCTTTTCTCACGCCTGTTCCTTCCTGATGGTTCAAATGGTGACATTAACTTCAAACCCAAGCTGCAGCCCCATGCTGTTTTCTTCTCTAGGAGGCTCTTTGTCGTCTTCACATGTCTAAAGTTCCCAGCCTTATTGTGCTATGATTTACTTATAATCAGGTTCATTCTGTCTGTGAATACAATTTTAATTTTGATAATTGGATGTTATAGTTACCATGAACCACATAGAAGAACCTAAGAAGGTGGTACCACATGCCTCCTGGTGGTCAGGTCCCTCCCTGGATGTATGGTTTCATGCTTCGGACCGTAGTGGGTGACTTCAGTACCTCAGTCCCATCAGTCCATAAGCCATGAATAACTACCGCACACTTAAAAAATTCTTTTGTTTATTCTTTGTGTCTTGCACATCATGTATCTCGATCCCATTCATTCCCCTGCCCCTTCGTATCTGCCCTCTGTCCTTGCAACTCCTCCACCTGATAGAATCAACTTAAAGAGATAGGAAGAAAAAAGGGGAAAGGAAAAATCTCACCATGGAAATTGTGCTGTGATACAATGAGTCATGCAGTAGTAAACCCTTTTGTCCACATAACTTTACTTGCAAGTGTTCATTGTAAAGAGTCATTGGTCTGGTTCAAGGCCCTCTGCTACATTATCTATCGATACTGGGCTCTCACGGGCTTCCTCTTGGACATCCTGTTGTTACCCTGTGCCATGGAGATCCTGTAGCTTTGGATCTACACGGCTGGTCCCTTCATGTACTCCAGCAGATCACAGATGGGGTGGATATCGAGGTGGGTTATGACCCTGGTTCTGGGCCTGGGTGGTTGCAGGGTTGGTCAGACTTGCCAGGTCTCCTCTGTCCTCACCGCCAGGGTGCGCTCTCCAGCATTGCCTCCTGCTAATTCACACCTTGCAGCGATGAGCAGGGGACAAAACCAGATGACCATCCTGTAGACTCTACCTGTCAACATAGAGAAGACCACAGGGACTTCAGAATACTCACAGGAGAGCATTCATTATTCTTATTTGCTTCTGAGAGTAAACTAAGAGTTTTGTGCCAATAAATGTAAATTAGAAGGCACAGAAACTGTAGATTCAGAGGCAACTCACTCTTTTCCCTTAATCTTTAGCCATTTTGATAACTGTGAGGAATTATAGACATTTAAATTCACTTTATGGAGAACAGTATTTATTCTTCTTAGGAAGGAATATGAAAGTGAAATGATTTTGTTTCTTCATGCTAAGTGTAAACAAAAATGAAATCAGGGCTTGGGTATCATAAAGTGGTAGAACATCTGTCTAGAATGCTTGAGGTTTTGGGTACAGTCTCCAGCACCATAAAATTTTAAAAAAGACATGAAATTATAGAATATAACGCAATGATTCTCATTTCAATCATTATTTTGGGATCATTGCTTTTACTATTTCCTCAAAGACTAGCTTACATATGGCGATGCATCCTCTAATTTTAGATAATAAACATAGAAGGATAACATTAAGAAGTTAGAAGTGAGTAATTATCTCTGAATGTTAATTCCTTTTAAAATTACTTCAGGTGGCAGTGAGAATGACAGAAGCAGGAAGGCCTTGCTTATAGAAGAGTACCCACTGGTCCTTCCTTTGGTGCACGGGGAACAGGTATGGTCAGGGTTTCGTGAGTGCTAGATAGGAGCTCTTCCTTTGAGCTATAGCCTTTGCCTTGATAAACTTGCAAGTTCTAGGTTTTTGATTAAATTTATTTTTAAAGTTCTCATATATATATATATATGTACTGTATTGACATTATTTCCCCTTCCCTTTTCTCCCTCCAAAGCTTCCCATGTCCCCTCAAATTTGTGATCTGTTTTCTTTACTTAGTAATCTCTCTTTTCCCTCCCTCCCTNCCCTCCCTCCCTCCCTCCTCCCCCCTCTCTCTCCCACAAACAGATAAATATATAAACATAACATTCTGAGTCAGTTAAGTATTACTCATATGTGTATGTTTCTAGGGTTGACTTCTTGATATTGGATAGCCAAATATTGGACTCATTGCTGGGAAAGAGCAGTTCTATCTTAGCAGTCTTTAAGCACTGAGGCCCCATGAAATTTCCTCCATCACTAGTGGCATGATAACTGATATTGTCATTTTTAAGGCTCTGTTTAAGAAGCCATATGTTGAGATTTCATGGGTTCATCTTCCTTTTCTTAACACCTATATAAGACAAACCCAGCAAACTTCCTGGTCCCCTGGCTCTTAGACTCTCTCTACCTCCTCTTCTGTGATGCTCTTTGAGCTTCAGGTGTTAGGGATGTGTTGTAGATGTAACCATAGGAATGGGCATCTCATAGTCTGCTGTTCTCTGCATTTTTACCAGTTGTGGCTTCCTCTAATGGTTTCTGTCTGCTGGGAAAGGAAGTTTCTCTGATGGGGAGTGACAGCTCTGCTTATTTATGGGTATAAGGATGCATATTTAGGGGCCAGGCATGGTGATGGTGGTGTATGCCTTTAATCACAGCACTCAGGAGACAGAGGGAGATGGATTGGTGTGAGTTTGAGGTCAACTTGGTCTATAGAGTGAATTCCAGGATATCCAGAGCTATGCTCTGTCTCAAAAAAAAAAGAAAGAAAAAAAGGAGAGATATACATATTTAGAATTAGAATGTAATTAGAAACTATGCTGCTTTTACAAGTATGAGTAGTAGGTTTTCTTTAAGGACCTCACTAGCCCTGGGTAGTTGGCTGGGTTTCCAGTTGTCTTCGTCACTGTTCTCTTCCTGTGAAGAGACACCATGATCATGGCTACTCTTCTAAAAGAAAGCATTTAATTGAGTCTTGCTTACAGTCGAGTCTTACTTCATTATTGTAATAGTGGGGAGCAGGGTGGCATGTAGGCAATGCTGGAGCAGTAGCTGAGAGCTACATCCTGATCTAGAGGTAGAGAGAACCTGGGTATGGTGCCGGCTTTTGAACACTCAAAGCCCACCCCTAGTGACACACGTCTTCCAACAAGACCACACCTACTGTATGAAAGTCACACCTCCTAATCCATATAATCCTTTCAAACAGTTCCACTCCCTGGTGATTGAGCATTCAAATATATGAGCCATATTTATTCACATCAGCACAGCAGTATTAGGCCTGATTTTTCTTCTGTTGAGTGGGCTAATTAGACAGCTGTTGATTACCATCGAATTGTAAGTGCTACTATCACATCTTTGGGACTATCTTGCCATACTGGTACATTATGTGTGATACTTATTGCTTACTCTGAAGTAAATCTGATAATCTGAAGTTTGATACCTTTCTTTTGATCTATTGGCAAATTAAGGAGAAATTTGGGGTTACAGCATTTAAAGGTTTACTTAAATTTTTTGTTTTTATTTTATGCATATGGTTGTTTTTATCTGCATGGATGTAATTATCATGGTGTGTGCCTGTGACTATGCATGCAGGAAGAGTGTTATTGGATCTCCTGGAACTGAAATTGCAGATAATTCTGAGCCATCATTTGGATGCCAGGAACTCTGGTCCTCTGGAAGAGCAGCAAGTCCTCTTAATCTTTGATCCATATTTCTAGCTACCCTGAAAGCTCACTTTAGGAAAAAATGATATATTAGAATTGCTGTTAAGGAATGCTTTTAATAATAACTTACTAGTTTTCTCCTATCAATGACCATGGCATTGATTATAATTAGAAAGCAGTTTAAAAATAATTTTACTTTCAATTACATGTATATATGTTTGTCTTGTGTAGGTTTCTGTGTGTGATTTTAGTGGACTCTACAATGGGGTATGAGAGTCCCTGGAGCTGTAGTTAACAGGTGGCTGTTAGCTACCTGGTGTCAGTCCTAGGAACTAAATTTGGGTCCCTTAAGAAAAACAGTATGTGCTCCTAACCTCTAGTCTCTAAATAATTTTATTATTTTTTTAATTAAAATTTTTCATTTATTTTATATACCAGCCACAGTTTCCTCTCCCTCTTTCCTTCCCATTCCCTCCCCTTATCCCACCTCCCATCTATCGCTGCCCCCCCATCCATTCCGCCTCCCTTGAAAAAGGGGCAGGCCTTCCATGGGAGTCAACAAAGAATGTCATATCACTTTGAGGCAGGATCAAGATCCTCCCCCTGCATCAAGGCTGGGCAAGGCATCCCTGCATAGGTAATAGGTTCTAAAAAGTCAGCTCATGCACTAGGGACAGGTCCTGATCCCACTGTTAGGGATCCCTCAAACAGACCAAGTTATACAATTGTCATTCACATGCAGAGGGCCTAGGTCTGTCCGATGCAGGCTCCCTGACTTAAAGCTCTACTATAGAACTATAACAATAAAAACAGCACAGTGTTGGCATAAAAACAGACATGTGGATCAATGAAATCCAATCAAAGACCCTTATATAAATCCCTAAATAATTTTTAATTTGTGACTTTTTAAAGTTGACTTTCTCTCCTCCATCTCTCTCTTCTTTGGAGGTATATTGTGATTTGAACCCTGAGCCTTGAGCCTCTTATATTTGACTTCCATTTAAGGGAAGATACACATTTTTAATATAAATGACACATATCTATCCTTCCACGGCAATTTAATTCTTTATGCAGCCACCATACATGTTTCTTCATCCATGTTTTGCATTTATTATTAAAATGTTAATTTCTTTTCCTGGATATCTGATGCCCTATGACTCCATATATAAGGAATTACATTTGTTCAAACTACACAGATATTATAATCATGTCTTGGGTTTATGTTTATTTTATTTTTCATCATATTATAATTCTGACATTATTTAGTTCAGCATCCCATACGTCCCATACATGAAACAAGTGAATTAGAGTTTAGGTAATATAAAGACTCTATCTAGATACTTCTTACTGGTGTTCAGGGACATAACATAGCAATACGATATATTAGGAAGTTATGACATGTGGGGGGCAGTGTCTTATGCCTGCAAGCAGTATGTGAAGGCTGATATGGACCAGCCTTTCAAAAACTCTACCACAGAAGTTCCCTCAGCACTGTAAACATTTTGTACTGTGTGATTCAAGATTCAAGATACGCCTTTTATTTTTCCTTTCCCTTTTTGGGCTGAGGTGTTCTTCCCTGGAAACCATGGGGTGTTGGCACTTATAGAGTGTTAAGCAATCAACTCAGTGACCTTCACTGACCTTCAGATCCCTGGGCCAGGGTACCTTGAGTGCCAGCTTTGTGCGGTGCTTTCTGAAGCATGCCTAAGCACAGTGAGCTGTGCTGAGTGTTCTTTTATTTCTCAGTCAACACTTGAAAATCCTTGGCAGCAACTGCAGCCTCTGCACTAACTTTGAGGTTCTTTGGGCCTTTTATTGTTTATTTTTAAACTCAAGTTGGATAAACCTAGATGAATTATGTTTCAGTTTAATTTCCTTTTTTTTAGAAAAGTCGCCAAACTTGATGAAGCTGTCATTTGAATTCAGGTGGCACTTTAACTTTCTGTTTCTAGGGCAGTGGCTTCTTGTGAGAGGGCTGCTTGTTGGCTCCCAGCTGCTCAGCAGCTCAGCCCTGAAATAATCACACAGAAACTGTATTATTTAAATCACTGCTTGGCCCATTAGCTCTAGCTACTTCTTGGCTAACTCTTATATCTTAAGTTAACCCATCTCCATTAATCTATGCATCAGCATGAGGTAGTGGCCTACCAGCAAACTTTTAGCACGTCTGTCTCTGGTGGCTTCATGGCTTCTCCCTGACTCTGCCTTCCTTCTACCTTGCTATAGGCCAAGCCAGTTTCTTTATTCATNAATCACACAGAAACTGTATTATTTAAATCACTGCTTGGCCCATTAGCTCTAGCTACTTCTTGGCTAACTCTTATATCTTAAGTTAACCCATCTCCATTAATCTATGCATCAGCATGAGGTAGTGGCCTACCAGCAAACTTTTAGCACGTCTGTCTCTGGTGGCTTCATGGCTTCTCCCTGACTCTGCCTTCCTTCTACCTTGCTATAGGCCAAGCCAGTTTCTTTATTCATTAACCAGTAAAAGCAACACATAAACAGAAGCACCTCCTATGCCAGTGTCTGTCAGTACTTTACAGTTCTCAATATCATGTGTGTATATGATGTGTGTGGGACAACCATGGCACATGTCTGGAGGTCAGGATGGGCAGCTTCATGGAGGTTATTCTCTCCTTCCATTTTTACCTGGGTTCTGAGACTCAAACTCCAGGGAGCATCAGGCTTTTGTAGCAAGCACCTTTAGCCACTGAGCCATTTCACCAGCCCAGATGTCAATCTTTTGATCTTTTCAGCTTGTATAAAAATCATCCAGATGATTTATCAAATTCTGTTGCTAGACTTCTAATCCCAAAGAGGTTTGCCTTAAAAAAAAAAGGAGGCATTATGGGCAGATATTGTATTGCATCTGTGAAAGAACAGAGATTTTCATGTGATATTTAGGAGCTAGAATTGATAAGCTTCTGTGATGGGGAAATTGGAATGGAAAGAAATGAGGTGTTTGTCTTGGGCCCTAACTTTTTGGTTCTGAGGCTGGAATTGGGGCCCCTCACCAGGGATGCACAAGTGAAAAGGTGGAGATTCTTGGGGATTAGACAGTCCAGCTGCTTAAGGAGTTAAGTTTTAAATTATGGCCAGGGCTAATGACAGTGAGACTATAAAGCAGAATACTGAGAAAAGTTTTCTGGGAAGCAGTAGTCAATGTGGTTGGGATCAGATGTGGTGAATGGGAATGAAAGGGCTCAGGGAATCATTTTCATTATTCTGGGAAGGTTTGGAAAAGTTATTCATAAATGAAACGAGAATTGGTGGTGCATACCTGTAATCCCAACACCTAGGTTTGTTAGCATATAAGATCTGTCTCAAAAGCAAACAACAGCCTAAAACCAAGCCACAAAATAACAAGATGAGAAAATTTATAGCAGCAAATATGTTAATTTGAAAGGCATCTGACTCACTGTCTATTGATTTTGAAAGTTGATTGACATACAGGGTTATATTAACCTGCATTTTGAAAGCCAGTTATAATATTATATTAAAGCATATTGACTCATTTTCAGTGGTGTATATAGGACACTTGATAATACTCTCAGTCTTTCTTGAAATTCTTAATGTTAGATGAAAATCCAAGTAGAAAATGGAAGGTTCATATTTGCACACATGCACACACACAAATGTGGTATGTATTTAAGATAGATACTGTAGATAGTCAAAGAAAATTGCTTTTCAGGAAGTATCTGAAATGAAGTAAAAATATTAATAAATATTAAAAAGTATTAAAATATTACAGCATTTTATTCTTTAAGAGTCAATTACTTCTATTTCTGAGATAGGTTAGATTTGGGAAACTTAAAAACATCTTTATGAAGAACACATTTCTTTTTTTACCTTTCATGTAGTGTGCATGTGTGCAATTTGTTATAAGAAATATTGTCTTCAATTATAAAAAAACCTTTTTCTAATCCAGGTGGAATAGATTGTTGTGAAAACATAGTAGCAATATATAGTTTTGAGTTGAGTTTCACTGAAATTAAATACAGCTGCTGTTGCTGGTAGTCGTTGGCTCTGGATGAGGGTTAAATGGAGAATGAGGACTAAATGCCTTGATTTTCTACTGTTTGGTGCTCATAGACCATCTTCTCAACTAGAAGAGCTGTGACTGCTTGAGAGAGAGAGAGCCACGAGATTGGGCAAGTTGATTTTTGATGTTCCCACAGAAGGAGGCTTGGGGAGGGCCATTGGACCTTCAATTGAGATCCTCTTCTTCCTCTCCTTCCTGTACTTTCCAGACATTTGAATACAATTCTTTCCTGATTGCACATAGTCTCATGGTCTCAGGAGCTTCTTAGTATACAGACTATTAAAGAAGGTCCATGAGAGCTTTTAATAAAGGATAATAAATGTTTATTGGGGAATATTCATTGTAAGAAAGCCGTTGTGTTCCTCTGCTCTATGGCTGCTGGGCATTTTAGCTTTCAGCTTGGAGGAGACAACAATGCTACTTTCTTTGGTTGTCCCAAATCAAAGTTCATCCAACACCAGCCACCTCTACCATGCCACCCAAGTTCGACCACAGTGAGATCAAAAGCAATGTACTTGAGGTACACTGAGGGGGGTGAGGTCAACACCACATCTGCCTTGGCCAGTCTGGGTCTATCTTTGAAAAAAGTTGGCAATTACATTGCCAAGGGAACCAGTGATTAGAAAGTGAAGCTGAACATCCAAGTACAGATAGGCTCAGATTGAGGTGATGCCTTCTGTCTCTACCCTGATCACCAGCCTTCAAGGAGCCACCAAGAGGGAGAAATAAGTGAAAGAACATTAAACACTGTGGAAATGTCACTTTTGACAAGATCGTCAACATTGCCTGGCTAGCTTAGTCGATAGAACATGACATTCCTAATCTCACAGTCATGGGTTCAGGCCCCATGTTGGGTGCCAGAATGTAGCATAATTAAAGGAGGTTCACAAGAGCCTCTAATAAAGGACAACAAATGTTTATTGGGCAAAATTGCTGCAGGTGGTAGAGCATTTGCCTAACAAGCACAGGGCCCTGGGTTTAATTTTAAGCTTGGTGGAGGGTGGAGAAAGAAAAGAAAGCTACATTGTGGGCACTGGAAGTTGTGAACTGAACTCTGACCACCAACCAAGCGAAAGGAAAAAGGGCTGAGTATGCTTTCTGTCTGTGCTTATAGTACCTCAGACTATGCCCTAATGGGCTGATATCTAAGAGGCTATTGGCTGAATGAATTCCCACAACAGAAATCTCCATCAACATTAGGGGAAGAGATCTTAGTGGTGCAGCATTAACTCCAACCCACTTTACTGAAAGAAGTCCCACAGGTGCTCTATAAGCCTCATAAACTCATTGGATCTTTAAGCTGGACTTTGAAGGAATCATATTTTAGTTTGTTGTTGGAATGGGTAGAGGTTTGTTTATGTCCCCGCAGAAAAAGGTTCTTATGACACTTGACAGGGCATGGCAAACTGTCAATGAATTTGGGAAGAGAAATGATACAGTTCATGTTATGGGTAATGAGACAAAGAGCTGAAGCAGAGCTGTCTAACGATAGAATGTCTGCCCCAGGACTTCTGACATGGCTGTCTTTCTCTGTGTGTGAAATGGTATGTCTCCTTGATGTAGAAGCATATGCAAGGACCCTGCTCTGTGTAATAAAACATGAGTGTTAGTATTGCTGAGGCTGAGAAACCAGTGTTGGTTTTAAATTGTTATGCTAATTAATCCTTGGCACAAATAAAATCATGGGAAGTGCAGCTTTTGCTCACTTTGTTTTCTATTTAGGGCTTATTCCTGTAAACATTAAAGAGGAGCTTAGAAAGAATAGATATATAGGACAGAATGACTTATTACATAAAACTTGAAGACTAGGGATCTTTTAGGAGAGATTTGAGATTTTCATTTATCTATTTGTAGGGACCAGAGGTCAGTTCTTGCCCTCAATTATGTTATGGCTTGCCTCTGCCCTGCAGCTGTACTGTGTAGTCTAGGCTAGACACCAGGAAGCTACTGTGCAATTCTCCTGTCTCACAGGAGGAGTTGAGAGACTGTAGACACATGCCACAGTATCCTGCTTTTTATATGGAGTCTTGGGACAGGCCTCAGGACATCAGTCTTGCATGGCAGGCACATTTACCCACCAAACCAACTCCTTGGCCTAGATGTCAAATTTTCAAGCAAGTTTTGCTTGTAAGTAAGGAAGAATAATACAAAACATGTTGTAGGGATGGTTTGGTATGTGTTGTTTTGATCATATAAGGTTTATGTTACAAAGAACATATTTAACACCTAAATTACAGCTAAGGAATTAGTGTTATGATATAATAGCTTACAGAAGACAGTTCACATCGTTTGAAGCTTTATAAAAGTGGCTCTTAACCTGTTGTTTATGACCCTTTGGTAGTTACATATCAGATATCTTGCATACCAGATACTTACATTATGATTGATAACACAAGCAAAATTATAGTTATGAAGTAGCATTAAAATAATTTTAGGGCTGGAGAGATGGCTCAGTGGTTAAGAGCATTGCCTGCTCTTCCAAAGGTCCTGTGTTCAATTCCCAGCAACCACATGGTGGCTCATAACCATCTGTAATGAGGTCTGGTGCCCTCTTCTGGCCTCCAGGCACACACACAGACAGAATATTGTATACATAATAAATAAATGAACATTTAAAATATAATTTTATGTTTGATGGGTTCACGACAACATGAGAAACTGTATTAAAGGGTCACAACATTAGGAAGGTTGAGAACCACTGCTCTATAGAGAGCTTTTGTGTATGTCACTAAGGAAATACTCATTTACATGGCAGACACTTCAAGTAATTGTTTAATTTTCTCAACCTAAAGATATTAGCTCCCCTCCCTTCTTCCCTTCATCCCTTCCTTCCTCCCTTTCTTCTGTCTCTCCCTCCCTCCCCCTCTCCTTCCCTCTCTTCCTTCTTTCTTTTCCCACCTAAAAACTTCCAAATGATAGACAAGTGCTCTGCTACAGAGCCACACCCTCAGTCCCTCACATTTAATAAGACTGAAAAAAGTATGCTTTGTTAAAGACACACACACACACATACACACACACACACAGCACGCACACTTGTGTCTGGGTGTTTCATCTGCTTCTGTGTCTATGTTCCACCATCTACATGAATTGTCCTCAGAAACCAGAATTCCCTGAAACTGGAAATGGTTGTTAGTTGCCACAAGGGTTCATAAAATTGAATTCAGGCCTCTGGAAGAGCAACCAGTGCTCTAAACCACTGAGCCATCTCTCCAGTCTGAAAATAAAAAGTTCTTTAGGAAGCTAAGTGCAGTTGCCATACTCTTGTTACTTTGATAATCTTACTTTGCTTTCTTTGTGATGCTGAGGATGAATTGCTTTATATATACTGGTAAAGTGTTTCAGCACAGAGCTACACCTTGATTTCTCTTTCTTTTTTCTTTTCTTTCTTTTTTTTTTTTTTTTACAGTTGTCCATGTTCTCTAACTCAGAATCTATCTACACTTAGGGCCTGGCATCAGGAAGGGACAGGAAATTCTTTTTTGTTTTTTTGTTTTGGTCTTTCTTTATTACTGTATAAATAATGCCATTCAAAATTTCCACTTCCTTCCCTCCTCCCACTTCCCTCCAGCTCCCCCACTCACTCTTCCCCCTCCCCCTCCAGTCCTAAGAGATAGCCCAGTACCCTGCCCTGTGGGAAGTCCAAGGCCCTCTCCACTCCATCCAGGCCTAGGAAGGTGAGCATCCAAATAGACTAGGATCCCCAAAAGCCAGTACATGCAGTAGAGACAAATCCCACTGCCATTATCCTTGGCCCCTCAGTCAGCCCTCATTGTCAGCCACATTCAGAGAGTCCAGTTTGATGCCATGCTCGTTCAGTCCCAGTCCAGCTGGCTTTGGTGAGCTCCCACTGGATCAGGAACACTGTCTCCGTGGGTGGACCAACCCCTCACGGTCCTGATTTCCTTGCTCGTCTTCTCCCTCCTTCTGCTCTTCATCTGGACCTTGGGAGCTCAGTCCAGTCAGTGTCTCAGGACAGGAAATTCTTTGCGGTTGCATTATCTCTTGGATAATTATTATCATGCTATCACATTTACTGCAAGTCTTTCATGAAGACCTTCGGGAACTTTCCATCAGTGGAAAGCAAAGATGAGCTCCACATCCAGGGTGGTAAAACACATCTCTCTTTTTTCTTTTTAAAAGAAACAAACTATTTTTTCATTATACATACCAATCCAAGTTCCCACTCCCTCTGATCCTCCCATTTCCTCCACATACCCTCACCCCACCCACATCGACTCCTCAGAGAGGGTAAGGCACATTGCTTTGGGGAAGGTCCAAAGCCCTCCCTACTATAGCTAGGCTGGGCAAAGTATCCATCCAAAGAGAATAGGTTCCCCAAAAGCCAGTACAATATATCTCTTCAGGAGCTTCTGTCTTTTGTGTTTCAAAGATAGATTTAGGAAGGCGATTGATGGTGACCCGTGTAGGCTTTGAACCTGATATTTTGAGAAAGAATAGACAGCCATATTTTGAGAGAGTCCTATCAGGATTAAGAAGTAAATGCTTTTTGATTCTCATTATTTTTTAAAACTGAAAATAGAAAGTGTTTATGACTACTGAGGCAGGGTCTTGAGGCCGCTTGGAAATCACACCACAACTTAATAGCTGTTCAAGCTTGGAAACGCTTTATTTTATTTTACTTCTTTTATTTTTGGAGTCGATTTCTTAATTTCTAAATCATTAGCTTGAAGTGGATCAAATGACATAACTACACAGAGCAAGATGGAAATGCTTAATAGATACATCATTCTGATTCCATGTGTTAAGTAGTTAAGTATAAAATTGTATATCAAAAAGTACTGTTGGAAGATGGTTCATTAAAAGTAATAGTCTCAAAAATGCCAAAACGTTTAAAGAGTGAAAAATTCAAAGTACGAGGAAAATAGGTCTCTTGGTTGAGATTTTCTCAAAATTTTAATTCTGCACACATTTGTGAAGACAGCAAAGCACATAGTACTTTTCTAATTTCTTTTCACCCTGAATTCCTGTCACGATGGTGCTTCTTTCATGATACAACTGTTGAAGGGAAGTGTTTCAGTTGGCGCATGATTGCTGCTCAACTACAATAAGCCTCCCACGTAGAAGACTTGAATTTATAGATTATGGTTGAATTCCAGCATGGGCTCAAGTCTAGAGGGACACCTTCAGAGTTGTAGTTCATTGTTCTAACAAGTGGTATCTTACAGCCATGAGTGGTTCTGATGAGCTTTCCATTGGTGTCAGTGTTTGGTCCTGCACATTTCCCTTTGCTGAGAGATGCTCTCAGTGATGTAATAATAACTGTATTTGGGGCGTGTGGGTAAGCTATGAAGGATAAGAATGTATCAAGGAATCCTCAGATTCCCTCATCTAACCCTCTCAGGAACATTAAGGACAAGGCCCTCATTTCCTTGTTTTTCTTTGCTACAGAGGGCACTGTTATCACTTCGGGTGGTCCTCCTTTGGTCACTTGACCTGTTTCTCTTACTTCTAAACCCTTCCATGTCGCTTTTTTAGGGCTCAGTACTTTGACATCTCCACTGTGAATACTTATTTTTCAGGTGATGCCATTCAGTTGTAGAACTTACATTTTCACCTGTATGCTGGCTACTCTCCAAACGTTCCCCCTGACATTGATTTCTGCCCTGAGTATCTTACTTAACTGTGTAACTTGTGACCTACAGTATTTCCGCTTTTCCTGATGACTTGACCATCATATCTAACCTCAAACCCACTATCTCTGTTGCTGTGGCTACCTTGATGGTTGGGTACAAGAGAAAATATGTGACTAGGGGATTTTCTGTTCTCTCTGAAAAGTTTATACAGTTGAGTGTCCTAACTCTGTCTAATAACCAGATCGTACATAGTCATTTTCAATCTGTGTTCAGTAACTGTGTTTGACTTTTGTTCGTCATTTGATGATATATAGTCTCAATTGTGATATTGGCTTTATGTCATAACATGCTGATAACAAAGTAGAAGAGGAGAGGTACGCGATCTTTGGCTCAGAGAATTTAGACTAAAACCTGTCTCTTAGCTCCTGAAATGGCATTCTTCACTTGTGTTAAATGGTACCATGTGATAAGGGTCTTTGAATGTTTGCTTTTTCTCCCTTCCCCTTTAAATAAAACTGTTTTATGTTGTGTGGGAGGGATGTGAAATTTAATAAGTTATTTTTAAAAGAAGGTACTTAGTCATAGATGATTGGAATAAGCGTTATGTTGCTAGGGCAAAACTGGTTGAATTTCCAAGTCTTTTTTCTCCCATAGGTTAAGTACTGATATTAGAGTTATGTGTTTGTGCTCACTCTCTCCAGGATAGTGGTATTTTCCTGGAGGTGTTCTTGTGGTTCTGCACTAGCCAGATAGAGCTGTGCTCTGTAGAAATGACAGGTCTAGACCCATGAGTCACAGATCTCCAACTTTACTGGGAAGCTGTCAACGGGAAGGCAGCTCCATTTATAGTTTGAAGGTGGGAGGGAAGAAAGGAGAAATTGAGTTGCTTTCCTTTGGTGCAGTTTGCTTTTTTGAGAGAAGGAAAGAACGGGTGAAATGTTCTAAGAATTCATCTCTAACTTCTTTTGTTCTCACTTCCATTTGACGCAGTGGAAGGTGCTAATGTGTGTTCTATTTTAAATGATGGGATGGATGGGCACCATTATTATTAGAGCTACCATTAATAGAAAAGGAGCTGCAACCTGATGGATTCCTGGGTTCCTAATTGGATTCTGACATTTTTTAATGGAAATGACCCCTTTCTTTTGAGGTAGTTGTGTTGGGAATTTTTTACTTATGTCTCTTAAAGAGTCCTTTAGTGTTCCAATGTTGATCAGAACCCATAGATTTCCCTCCCCCTTTGAAGACAGACTGACTTGTGGTGCATGGAATGTTAATGTTTTGGCTGGGGAGAGTTGGTGAGAGTTGGCTCAGTTGGTGAGAGCACTGGCTCTCCAAGTACCAGGACCTGCATTAGAAGCCCTAGCACCCAAGTAAAATACTGGGCATGACTGCACGTGTTTCTAACCCCAGGATTGAGGGACAGGGAGAAGCAGATTCTGAGAGCCCTCTGGCCAGCCAGCCTGATGAAGGAGGGTCATTTGTCTATGTGTTACTTTCATTTGTTAATAAAGAAACTGCCTTGGCCTTTTGATA